>JAQQZY010000017.1:20067636-20080400 GCA_030068375.1 Ostorhinchus rueppellii | reverse complement strand
CGGATCGGATCCAGATTCCGGATTTCATCGCAATTTTTTTTTGTTAAACATTGGCATCACCCGGCAAATCGTCATGGCTGAGAATACAATTTACAAGAGCCACTACTACTGTAATCAGATTACAGGTATTGTCTATAAATCATACATTTGATTCAACGACAGGGCACATGTAACATTAAAGTACAACTGTTGGATGGGAGTCACAATAAGCTTGGCGGAGGTCTGCGCTCTCCGAGTGCTTTTCTAGTTGGTTATGTTTTTTTAGTTTTGAGGCAATAGAGAGCAGCACTTGCAGTATTTATTTATTTTTACATGTGCACAGACAGTTTCCTATTTATCCATTTAGCTGATACCAAGGAATAGAAGCGTTCATTTGGAGTCATGTCTCTGTCAACTTGATTATTTCAAGTGCAAAATCTATTTCGCTCTGGTTTGGGATTTACTAACTCTGGAGGGAAATATCTTGCTCATGGGCTTTGAATGCGTCACAGTTTTCACGAACTGTTAAGTTTTTCTTCCTGTTGGGAGAGCAGCTCTGTACAGTACATACCACAGCTCAATATATGTACACAATGTCACTACCCACTGAGTGACAGGAAGACACCGTACTGACTGACAGCATTAATCTGAAAACACCTTCGCATATTCATTTCTGTATAACACATAGAACAAAAGGTGCCTGTAGCGTTCAGTGTGTGAACGACCCTGTCAAAATGATCCATGTACATTGAAAATTGTTAAATTTGTATATTGAGTGAAATGAGTGCAATGTGATAGGTGTACCTTGCATAAATGTATAAACAGTACACAATACACTTACATACATTTCCTGCTCACTATCTTACTCTGATGTCTTACATTGACTGGAGTCAGCCTGGGTTGTATAGTCTGGACAGTCCTGGTGATACCAGCCCCAAACAGACTTCCAAATTATCCTCTGTCGTGGGACACTGTTTCTACTTAATAATCTTCATTTATAAGATTTTTTATATATAACATTTATCACAGGCATTAAAACATAAAAGCAAATGATCATAAAACCCACGCCAAAGTAAAAGCCTGTTTAAACAAGGTCTGCAGCTGCTTTTTAAAAGATTCAAGTGAATCATAAGGGGAAAATGACTGTCATCCATTAGCTGTGATTGTAGTTCCATTTCCTTTCTCTTTGCCATTTTCTGTTTCAGAGAGAAGTCAGTGCTTTAGTTTTTAACCCTTTATTTAACTTTTTTGGTGATTTCCACACACATTACAAGACAGTGACAGTGAAAGCATCAGCACCAGCGAGGACAGTGAGTCAACAATATCAGGTCCATTGTGGTCTCCAGGGTCTTTAAGGTCCACCTGTGCATGAACAATGAGTGGACCTGCTTTGTTAGGTACCAGGAAGTAATGGTACTAATGTAAGGAATGATGTTCAAAGGGTGAATGTGAATGTGGACAGGGGTCTGTTGTTGTAATGTTCTAATTAATGTACATGTTCTTTTCACCTTAGATATGCTTTTCTACTTGGATTTTTTTTTTTTTTTTTTTTTGTCGCTTATGGGTAAGGAACCCAATATGGTAACTTCATTAACCTTGATTTTCTACACAACAATAAAAGTTTAGAAAATGTTGACAAAAGCCATAAAGTCTTTGTAGGTCCTCCGAAAACACACTAAGGCTGACATTTTGTATTTCATTTTTTCCCCTTTTTTTCCTATTTGTCTGCATTTATTCTCATAGTTTAACACCACAAACAGGGTGTCAACTTTTTATGAGCTTGATGTATATTTTACTCTTGCAGCCAAATATTTTAATATTTAGTGCGTGACCGTCACCAGAACCAGAGAGGGCAGTGCTGCACCACGGTGAGATAAGGGGGGTATCAATAGAAGGTAGCAAGGGACAAGACGAAGGTGGGGGGGTTACCGACAAGCAGAAGAGCAGTGCTATTTAGGATGCAGGAGTGATAGAGACTGTGTTAATCCCAACAAGGAACACCACTTCCAAAAATAAACTAAACCAAAAACAAACAAAACAAGAAAAACAGTATTAGGCACCTGAATTGCGGAGGTCTTGATAGTTTAGGGTACGTCACCAGAGGACATGGGTGAGGGACGAACGAATGCATGAGTTTAGTGTAAAATCCAGAGAGTGATTCAGTACTCAGCAATGGGACCTGACAGGAGCTGGAAAGCCCTGCCCCACCATGCAAATGTGGTGGCCACCAAGGACAAAACCAGATCCCCCGGCCCAGCACGGGCAGGCCAACCACGACCCCCCCCCCCCCATGTAGTATTTCAGAGTATGTCAGTGAGTGCACTATAAAGGGTTAAAAACAGTTCCAAAGTGCCTCTCCACGTTTCCCTTCTTTGGAAAACTGACAGAACACACAAACACACTTTAAATATGACAGAGTGAATAAAGTCCTCCTTCTATTCCATATATGGAAGTGCAATATTTTTAGTTTATTTTGTGCTCTAGCTCTGCGGCTCATTTTTATAGCCCTTCTTTGCTAGATACAAATTGGAGAATAAACTTGTAGCTCACGCCGTTGACTGTTTCAGATCTCAGACTGGACACCTTTTCACCGTCGGAGAACAGATCTACCTGCACTACTGTACCTCTGAGACCTACCAGTCAGTCATGATCAGTGGACTGGGCTCCCCTGGGTTCCATCTGTCTCACTATTGTTGTCCCCATCATCTGTCATGCATGTTTTCATTTAGCTGAACTTTTATTAAATATTCATACAGCTGAGTATTTTGTACAAGCATATATATGTAAAAAAAAAAAACAAAAACAAAAAAAACAGGTTAACAGTACAATACTATTCTGAGTCTGACTGCTGGTAGGATTGTAATATTTAATATGAATATTATTTTATTTCCAAATTATTAATTTTTATTCATTATTTTGGCATTTGTTTAAGTTGTAATTTACAAATCATTTCATTTTTTAGTCAATTTATATTATATTTTCTTTTATTATGTTTCTTCTTACCTTTCTTAACATAATGGTTCCTGCCTATTTATAGTACAACCTGTTTTGGTGTGTCACGAGTGTGTGTTGTCCATGTTAGAGTGCGAGCAGTGCCCGTTGTCTGGAGCTGCTGACAATAAAACTGAAACTGTCCTGCAGTTTGGTGATTATTAGCACAGAAGATAGCAAACCAAATCAACACCAAGAAGACCATTGTAACCCACCGTACCCACAGCCTGGTGAGACAAACAGTATTCAAAGGTTACAGTAAATACTCATCATAGAAAACATAGCTTAGTACCTATAGTTTTACACTTGTAGCTTACTCTACATATGTACTAACAGAGGTGGCAAAAGTACTCACATTCTGTACTTAAGTAGAAGTACAGTTACTATTGTGAACAAATACTCTCATAAAAATAGAAGTACTGATTCAACTCCTTTACTTAAGTAAAAGTTAAAAAGTGCAACTTCTCAATTGTAATAAAGTACATATAAGTTAAACGTAAAACTGCATTTTTTGCCAAGAATGATACAATACTTATTTAAGCAAAATCATATAGAATCATATAATCATGTGAGAATTTTCATGGGTACGGGCACAGGTAAAATTAAACAAAATACAGGTGGGTAGCAGCAAGGAAGTGAAAAAAATGATTTATGGATGAAAATAATTTTCATGACATTTAATGATGATGATCATGTAATTTCACATCATCTAATTAGTTGTTTTATTTTGAAGTGAACTTCACCTCTTTTCATATACAGTTAAAGATGACATTCAGCAGCAGATAATACAGATTTCTTGATGGCGTGCATTTTAGCCAAAAATAAAGCGCTTATAAGTGAGTTACTGAGTAGACAATGGGTTTAATCAGGGGTCAGGTCCTCTGGTACTCAGCTTTGCAGGTATGGACACATCCTGTACTCCTTTTCTGCACCACACTGGTTTTCCCTCTAAAGTAATGTATTTTTACACACTGTCACATCCTTTTAATTTGAAAAAGTAATGAGCCTATTCTGAGAATGCAACTAGTATAAAATACAGACGTTTATGTAAAAATGTAGGGAGTAAAAGTAAACGGTTGCCAGAAAAATAAATACTCAAGTAAATTACAGATACCTGAAAAATCTACTTAAGTACAGTGACAAAGTACTTATACTTGGTTACTTCTCACCTCTGTGTATTAACCAGAGATGGGGAAAACAACATTATAACTATTTTGGGATATTTGACTCATAAAGAACCAACCATCCCCTAGCGATCAAAATCATTTACAGATTAAAAAAAAAAAAAAAAAAGTTGAATACCTGTTAATTCACTAATTCTGTCAATACATGTAAATAACTGGTGTACAATACAGTTTGTCATCTTTTCATGGTCATCGGACCCATTTGGATGTTCAGAGGCTCCATAGTTACCATGGAAACATCGTCATCTTCTACAACATTGATTCACCAGTAAAAACAAAACAAAACATGGAGTTGGATCAATGACAGTGGATGGAAACAATGAGTTTATGTTCAGTTAATGATAGATTTCACTGAAAAAAGTCCTGTTTTCTTCTGTTTTCTCAGTTTTTAACATATTAACCCTCAACTTTAATTGGACCTTTTATGGACATCTACATAATCAGTAAATTAAATAGAGGAAAATACCTAATTTTCACTTAAGAATACAAATTACCGAGCATAATATTAGAATAAATGGTGATGAATCACATTCAAAACTTAAATTTTTTTTTTTCTGTATTTTTACTGACATAAAAGTAGCACTGGGTACTCTCTGTCATTAAGGACTCATGATCTGTCCACTCAGTGCATGATCATGTATAGGATGATGTTTGCAAAAAGGATCATTTTAAACCTTTGAAAATCTATTAAAATTCACTAATTTTAGTATTAATTGTTATGCTATTCTTTTATTTTTTTTATGTAAAAACTCCCAAAACAAAAAATGATTTTATTTTGAAAAGCAGTATATAAAAAAGGCAATATTATTGTTGTGGATGTTTGAGATTCTCTGATGACAATGACTTAAAATAAACATGAACTATAATAACATAGGTTGCCAAATGACCCTAATAGGACTCTTTTGACTGTAAAAGTGACCTGGATATTTGCCACATATATACGTCCTAGTGACTTCCTGTGGTCTTACTGACTTGTTACATATATGACATAACATAAATAAGACAATTCTACCACTCTTGTAGAGTTTGCTAATGTTAAACAGTTAATCTGTGAACCACTTGATAATGTATCCGACTACTTTCTGTGATCGCGTATAGATTCTTGGGCTGAAGTGTGTTATCTGATGAGCCGAGAAACTGCAGTTTGGCCTCAATGCCAAATTAATCTCATCCACCATTTTTTTTTTTTTAAATCCTGGGAGCTTGGGATGAATCACATCTGTATAGTATTGGAGAAAAAACAATGAGTTTGAAGATAGCGCAAAGTGCAGCTATGTGATTGACAGTTGTAATTGGGAGGTCACTTGCTGCTTCCGGAGCTTCTGTTTCTTGAATAAAACATATTTCTCTCCTGATGAAAACCTCTGTTGTAGTTGTGGTTAAAATATACACTGAAGATTTATACCAACAAGACTGTCAACACGTGTTATGCAAATGTTCTACTTAGAGTTCATTATAATATTCAGCTTGTGCGCATAACATAACTCCATTACGAAATATTAGCAGTAATCTGGTATTGTGTTATAGAGACTATCAGGTCGCCTGCTAATTAGACCTATTATTCTGACAATTAGCAACATGAAGTTAGTATTACAGCATACATTTTTATACATATAAATCCCTGGTTGTGTTGGGTAATCTGCTGCATGTTCACACAAATGTTCCTGTCTCTCTCACCTGCACTTAACATAACATTAGCATCGTAGCATAATTGCCCAAGTCTTAAACTATATGAACAAAAGTATTGGGACACTTTGAATCCAGGTTTTGTTTTTTTTTCTCCTAACAGGGGTCTGGGCTACAAAACAATCATGACAAATGTCTTAATATAGTTTTATATGGACAAATATTATCTTGATGATCAATATTAATGTTCATGTTAAATCAGCATGAACAGAACATCTTACAACTGTAGACATGATGTGTCCAAATGTGGTTTTTTCCCACATAGTTTATAAATAGAATCATTTCCTTAAAGTTTAATGGGAGATCTTTCTTCTTAAGTGAGATGTGAAGAAAGTAGATGGTTATTATTTGCAGTCACAGTATGAAAAATATTTTAGTAATTTAAAGGCAAAACATTTAAAATTATAGTCATGGATATATATATATAAAACATAAATGTTGAGAGACATTAAGTAAAAGATATCCCTGTGGCATTTTGGAAGCAAGAACAACAATTCAAACCAAACTAACCAAAGTAATGTAATATTTATCCCAATATAAAACTATTATATGACATTTGTCATTATTGTTTTGTATCCCAGACCCTTATTAGAAAAGAAAGACCTGAATTCAACATGTCCCAATACTTTTGTCCATTTGTGTACGAGTAAGGCAATTATGCTATGAGGCAAATGATACATGAATTTAAAAAAACACACACACAAATGGAAAGCAAAACAAGTACAACAACAATGGTACACAGAGTGATTTCCTGATTCTGTTCAGCCCAGTTTCTCCACTATTTCACCTCTTTAGCAGATTCAACCATTGCAGTTTTGTCATTCTGCTGTCACCCAAGTAAATGTTGCACCCATTCTATACAAGCCACAAATGTTCTGAATATTCAGACTTAGGTGGAAATCAGAGATTGGTGATTTTCAAACACGCCAATTGTCATGTCTACTACCACATATTAGTGTTTGTGTCTTGTGTATTCACTTCCTGTTTTATTTTGGCATTTTTCCCTTCTGTTTCATGTCTGGTGTCTTGACTTCCTGTTCCCTGTTTTCCCGCCTGTGTGATTACCTGACTCCGTACTAGTGTGCGGCACCTGTGTCTCATTGTGTCCCCCTCCTAGTGTGTCTAGTCACCAGTTCGTAGTCTACCTTGTGTGATACCAACCAGCGTTATTCCTGCCTGATCTTGACCTGTTTTGTCTTCTGGATTTCCTGAAGCTTGCCTGTCGTGTTCCCTGTCAGTACCTTTGCCTGGTTGGACTGCTTTTCTGGATTTAGACTTTTGCTTGCTATTGTACTCTGCCCTCGCCTAACCGCTTCGTGCACTATTGCTAGATTCTGCATGCCTCAGTGTTTGACCCTGCCAGTCCTCTTGATTAGAGCCTGTTTGTTCCCTGTCTGTGCCTTTGTTTGGATCCCCTGTTTTCTCTGCCCTCCTGGTTATCAACCCCTGGCCTGTCCCTCACCACCAATTCTGGATCACTCCTGTGGACTACAGAAGCTTCAGTTTCATATTAAAGACTAATTGTTTTCTGAGTTCACAAAAACTGTATTCCTGCTTAAACCGTTAACACCCTCTGCATTTGGGTTCACTGCTCTGTGTTCGGACATGATGCCAATGACAAGAAAATTCACTTTGAGATCTCAGTCTTATTAATCCATCCACATGATGTTCTCATTCCTTCTGATCACAGTTATTTTGGAAACCCTGGGTTCAGGTTTTTATGTCTTTGTAATACAAGATCTTTGGTTTCACCCCTTGCTCTTCCCCTCATCCATCCTCTCATCTGAGTATGGTCACTTCTGGTTATCAAAAGACTTATTTACTAACAGACCAGGTGGTGAGCTCACAGTGGTTATGTCCAACTGAGCTTCAAGGTACTTCCCCCGGACAAAGAAGTCAAAGCTGGCCCCTTTTTGTCCAATTATGTCCCACCCAAGTTGTTGAGCTATATAATTATGGCTGCACTCATTCTGTCTGCTTTCCACAGTACACACTGATTTACAGATGTAATGAGTCTGGTTTGAACCCAAGTGCAAGACCACAACCAACCAATAAGTTTAACAGTCTTTACTGAAAGCTCAGGCAGTACAGGGTCAATCAATGAGTCAATAAACAGTTCAGAGTTATATTGTATCTTCATCACCTCTGGGTGCGCACAGTTCACGATGTCCATGGTCCTGTATCCTAAAGAGGTCCCACGAAGGATGAGGGGGATGCAGGGTCGGAGGTCCGGGTCAGTCCAAGGTCCATTACCGTAGAAGCCCTTGGGGCTCAGGCTGGAGGCTGGGTCAGGGAACGGAAGACAGGTCAGGTACCGGGACTGAGGTGAGGAATTGGTGGTCAGGCGGAAGGCAGTCGGTGTAACCAGGGCTGAGACAGAACTCTTAGTCAGACCAAACCAGAACCAGGACAGGAGACAGGGAACCGGAACCAGAGACAGAAACAGGTCATACACCGAAAAGCCAGCAGGGATAATACGCGGGAAAGTTGTGAGATTCCTCAACAGTCTAGCAAACCAGAAATGTGAGGAGCAGAGCTAAAATAGGGAGTGGACTAATGAGGAGCAGGAGTGTGCACAGGTGAGTGGAATCTGGAATTAGGTCAGGGAATCAGGTCAGGGTTCAGGGACAGGTGAGGAAGGAGAGACAGAAAAGCAGGAGCAATGAAAGAGAACGGTAAGAGAAAACAAAATAAAACAGAAATAAAGAGTGCAGATATGACGACAGATCAGCCTACACTGTGTGAAAAAACCTGGCATCCACTTGTGGCTTTCTTCTGAATATTCATTCATTCATCTTCTATACCCGCTTAATCCTATTAGGGTCACGGGGGTCGCATGGAGCCTATCCCAGCTGCTTAGGGCGAAGGCGGGGTACACCCTGGACAAGTCGCCAGTTCATCGCAGGGCTGACATACAATTATTTACACATATTGATGGGATTAGTGGATCAACAGGTATTAAACCATTTAGATCAGTATATACTTCTGGTCTCTGGTGGATGTTTGGATCTTTATGGGTTAACTTTTTGATTCATATTTAATTCCTGCATCAGTTCCTTATCTAGACAGTGGTTTTGTGTTTATTCTGATTACATCTGAGTATGTTCGGGTGCACTTTCTTCTTTTTTTTTTTTGTCTTTCCAGAATAGCTTTGTTTATGAGTAGCTAATAAATGTACATAAAAACTTGAGGAGAAATGTAGTGCAGCCGATGACGTTTTATCTTGGTCGATGATTGGATGTAAGTGATGTGGAAAGCAGTAAGTGGAGAAAGGAGAGGTTCAAAGAGTGAGGCTCTTTACTTTCCACCATTTTCTCAAACACTGTCATTTTGCGAAATCAAAGTCTTTGAAAATAGTGATGTTTGCATCTGAATGCTGCAGCGTGCTGACAGATCCTTTGACAGGCTGACATCGCCAACCGAAGTTCATCACACAATTGAAAACCTTTTATTGAGATGAACGAAGGCGTTTGTGATGTGCAACGGTGACTGGTGTCACAGGAACAATTTGAGCGTTTCTCAGAAGCAGAAGACTAGATTGGAGGGAGGTGTTGAACTGGGTCAGCCTGTCGATAGAACGCTCTCTGGACGTCCTGAAGAACCACAAGTCGGTTGCGGCCTCAGAGTAATACACTCGTACAATTTGAAATCGCTTCACAAAGGAGCTGGATCGATTTCTCTCTCTGGTACTTTCTGTCCTCCCAATCTTTTCTATCTGTACTGCTCTGCATGCTAAATGAAATCTAAAATCCCAAAGATGGACAAGAACACTGCAGATGTGCAACTGCTACCGGCAGGGTTCCCGAGCTAGGGATGCACCAGTCTGACTTTTTCAGCTCTGATGCTGAAACCAATGCTGGGGCGTATTGGTCAGTACCCGATAATGATCCGATACTGTTGAGTCCCTCCGGCAGGTGATACAGAGCACTGTACGCCAAAACAGCCAGACACAAAAACAGTTTTTTCCCCCAGGCCGTCACTCTGAACACTTCATGACCCATCCAATGTCAGTACCTCCCTGACTCCAATTCACCAACTCACAAACTTATATTTTGCTCTGACTCTTTATAAAACTGTCTCATTTGCAACATGTAAAAACTGTATTTGCACTATAATAATTGACATATATTCTTACAGACTATATTCCTGTACATATCTACTCACTGTATAAATACTTCAATTTGCACTTTCTACACATATTACAATATAAAACCCACTGTAAATAATATACACACACATATATTTAATAGACTGGACCCACACACACTCGCTGTATAAAAACTCCAGTTTGCACTTTGTTCATATTACATTGTAAATTCCCTGTAAGTCTAAGCCACTGTTGTCTTTGTCTCTAGTGGACTGTTTGTCTACATTATGTCTAGGTCCACATGTTGTTTGGGTTCATGTCTTACCTGTGAGCAATGTAAAAACTGAAGCCAAATTCTTTACATGTGTTCACATACTGGGCCAATAAAACTGATTCTGACTGATTTAAGAAGCTCCCAGCCCTACCTGCTGAAATCCTTCTGTTGTGACTGATTTATTTGAGTTTAGAGACAACCAGGCAGTTCATATTGATTTAAGTTTATATTCAAAGGATGCATTATTTATTTATTTTCAGATATTTCAGTTGATTATTAATAGTATAAGAGTCATAACAAAGCAGATGATTATTAAGAGAAAACATTCTTAATTTGAGTAATTTCAGGAAGTCCTTTTATTGAAATCTGTTAAAACAGGAAGTACCGTTAGAATGTGTTGAGAAAAGAAAAAAAAAAGTACACTTTGAAGATGTGGCGTGTCGGTTACCTGTTTGTGTTCTGCAACTGCAGCGTGTTTTAGAATAAATGCACAGTTTGAGAAGAAATCCATCCGGTCATTAAACTCCAAAACTCCAATTACACTACAACCATGTTCCTGTCTGTGTTTGCAACAACTCCACTCAACTCTTGGCATGCATGATGTCGCAAAAATTTAAAGAGGAAGGATCAGTCTTAAGGATAAGTTGCTTTTAAAGGTCCCTGATCCAGCTAAAATGTTGATATCGGCCTGATATCTAATCCTAATATTGGATCAGTGCAACCTTATCTGCATTTAATACCTTTGAAGAAGTCTTTAAAAGTCATTACATTTGATCTGGTAGACCTTAAGCTATGTTCCCATCAACGTGTTCACTGTATTCTTGTTTGAATGTTGCCTGGGAAATAAAGAAGGTGCAAATAAAGCAACGTTAGTCCACTCAGTTCCACCTGTTCCAACCCAGACACAGTTTTAGGTAGCGAGCTGTGCAGCCACAATTTGCATGGCCAGTTTCTGAAAAATATGGCCAAAAAAAACCAAAATGGTGCACATCTCGACCAAAGCCTTGCTAAATATCTATACGTTTATGTCTCACCTTGTCAGTCCCTAATTTTGGCTAAATCCCTGACTTCCAGTTCAATTTTGCCTAGAAACAGATGATGTGATTGGCCAATAGATGTACCATTTGAAAGGAGACCTCTGATTGGCCTGAAAGTCGATCCTGGTGATTAACCCCCCCACACACACACACACATATACACACCCACCCGCCCTGGTCAGCCGGCAGGAATACACCTGCACAGCCTGATTTTTCTTCTGCACACCCAAAACTCTGATTCCTGCCTAAAACTTTGAACCTAGATTTGAAAAATTGGATTTGTGCTGTTCAAACTGTCTTTAACAGATCAGATACAGGTCACATATGGACAAAAAAAAATCACATTTGGGCCACATTTGCCTGCAGTCTGAAGGCAGCCAAAGTTAAGGATATCTTTAGTGTCATTTTGTTTATTTCATAAATTCATCCCTCAGGCCAGATTGGACCCTTTGGTGGTCTGCTTTTGGCCTGCAGGCCATATGTTTGACACCCCTGACCTGAAGGCTTCGCAGTATGTTTCTACCAAAAAAAACAAGAGCGCTCTGTCAGTTTTTGTTGCTAATTAATATAGAAGCAGTTGGGCAGTTGATCCATATTCCTGTGAGGATACCTTATTGTAAGGGAGGTGGGTTTATGGAGGCTGAGCTGCAGGATGCTAACAGATGTCCCACTTGAGCTGAGCTGTGCTAGGAATATCAAGTGTAGCTGCTGCGTGGTGTTAGTTGGCTGCTGTAGCAGGAAGACAGGCTGTTCGCTAAGTGCTGCCCGGTGGGACAAATCCGTCATCTTCCTCGCTCTGCCTCGACCTGCCCTGACACGATAAGTCACACCATGACCCGTGGTAATATTTGGTCAGATGTGGCGACTTCGTGATGAGTCGGCGTATTTAAAGCAGATTCAGAAGTCAAGGGACACACAAAGAATGGAAATGGCGCACTCATGTAGCCTGAGTTTACATGACATTGTAGAGTTGTTCTTATCGCAGTATATCAGTCACTTTACTGAAACCTGAAGGGCTATTGGTGCCATTGGGCAGAAATACCCAAAAAAACCTTTCACTGGATTATAATCCAATGGGACTGAGAGGAGTGGATTTATCACCATTATATCTCTGTTGCTCCATTTTATTGTCATAAGATAAGATATGGTAAGATAAGGCTTTATTGATCCTACCATGGGGAAATGTAACAGTTAACAGCAGCAATGTACATCACACCAGTGCAAAACAGAAGGTAGGTAAAAATAAATCTTCTTCAACTATACAAAATTAAAAAAAAAATTAAAATTAAAAACTTAACTTTAACTTTACAGCTATTTACATATTTTCATATTTAGCTCAGTGGTTGATAACCATGAGCTGTGGTGAAGGTATTGTGTTGATCATCTTTGTCTTCGTCATCATGTTAGGAATTTCTTCAAACATCTTCAAAATTACTGGTCGGATTCATTAAAAAAAAATCTATCTATCTATCTATCTATCTATCTATCTATCTATCTATCTATCTATCTATCTATCTATCTATCTA
>JAQQZY010000017.1:20001012-20011149 GCA_030068375.1 Ostorhinchus rueppellii | reverse complement strand
TGCCTCAAGTTCCTGCACTCAGTCACACATCTCTATCAGTCACTTTAAAATGTTTTAATGAAATAACATTCTTACAAATGGTCTCACTTGGTTTTGTGCCTGGTATGCAGAAATGGAAAATCAGAATTATGTGAAATTTGTATTGGCGGTTGTTTTCTGCTGGGAGCCAAGTATTTGTTGATGCTCACTAATTCCATTTCTTTCTCACTTTTTTCTCTAAATTAACTTAATTCTTTAGCTAACTTCCTTTCTAAGATAGCTTTTATCTCTAAGGTAGCACAGTTTATAAACTAATTACATTTCTTTCAAACTTGTTCTCTAAATTAACTTAATTCCTTTGCTAACTTCCTTTCTAAGCTAGCTTTTACCCCTAAGCTAGCCCAGTTCATAAATTAATTACACTTCTTTCCAACTTTTTTCTCAAAGGTAACCCAATTCCTTAGCTAACTTCCTTTCTAAGCAAACTTTCACTCTAAGCTAACCCAATTTATAAACCAAATCAATTTCTTTCCTACCTTTTCTCTAAGGTAACCCAATTCCTTAACTAACTTCCTTTCTAAGCTAACCTCCTCCATGCTAACTACATTTTTTTTTTTTTTTTTAGCTAACTATTGTTAGAATATTCTTCTTGCAATATTCAACTGGACTTCTCAACTCCAGTTGAGCCCAGAAGAACTACCAAGAAGAACGATGACCTGGGGAAATGACATACACAGACATTCGTATTTTCAGAATAACTCTAAATCTAAGCTAACACCAGCTCCAGTCAAACTCTTCCTCAGCTCATGGCGGTCTCAGTTGCTTACATCGATATATTATGGGTTGTTAGCATTAGCACTGCTAGGATAGCTAATGTATTCATGTCCATTTCATGTCTGTCAGCCCAAAAACTGTTTGGTTAGTCCACTTTAACTTGTAGGAGTATGTGTGTAATGTGTCTTCTTACTGCTGAAGAAATATATCAAGTTAAAATTGTCTCACTACAGTAAGTAAAAATACTGAACCACTTGCTACTGATGGCTAACTGTGCAGTACATGTGATTTTACACTGACGCCTTGTTGAAGCATTGGAGGAAAACACTAGAGCTCCTTCATGTTATGGTCAGTAGTCTACAAATATTGTCTGTTCATTATTAAATTATGGTTGGAAAAATTAGTCTAGTGGAGTTCAAGCTGAACTCCTTTCTTCTGCTGCTCTACAAGTGATAATAATGTACAACAGCAGGTCAAGGGTCATCAAGTGTGCAGCCCCCAGCACAAAACAATACAAAGTTAACAAAAGCACACAAAAATCATAGATGCTGACCCTTTAACTGACCTTTTATAAAGGATGAAGACTTGTTATCCTTCAGTACAAAAAAAAAACATAATTAAAAAATATATATATATCAATGATGCACTTTTGTTTACATCATTGGACTGAAATGAATGTTTCGCATTCATAATACACTCTGTTCATTGTCGTCAACCACTGCTTTCACTGAGTACTACAGCAAATACAGTGTCAAAAATAAAGAAAGGATCACCATAGAAAGCCTCATTACAAAGTAAACACTGTGGTCTTGAAGCTGAATAGATTTTGTTCTGAAACCGAGATGAAACCTATTATGTGAAACTGCGGTTCTCCTCTGGTATACATGTAATCCAAGCAGCCCAGTGTGGCACAGATGCAAACAAGACACCATTTTCACACATAGCTTTTGTCCAGACCTGTAGGTAGCTGGAACAAGTGCTGACAATTTGATTTTAGCTCAGTGGTATTATGGTGTTTTTTGTTTTATTTATTTTTGTATACTTTGGCTTTTGTCTGTATCCAGAGAAATCAGTTTAACGGCCAGATTTTCAGGCGCTGGAGTAAATGACATCATGGAAACCTTTTGTCACGAACACTTGAGAATTACAAATGAGAGAGAGGCTATACACTGTAGGTCTCTTCTGTTTGTAAAACCTTCTGAAAAGAGGCTTAAATTACCGGGTGAGGACTCCTACAGGCTTCTCCTTTGACATCACCAGCTGAGCTTTTATATATTTGACTTAAGCATGTCTGATTGCAAGATTTTGGTGTAAAATGACTTTTAGACGAGCCAGCAAAGACGGAATGCACCGAGATATTTTTGTACAGGATTGAGATATGTTAGGATGATTTCTAGCAGTTGTAAGATTAATAACTCTGTGAAACATCTCAATGTTGCAGAATCTCTTTTAGTTGACAATGCAATTTCTGCTGCTTTAGTTCATCTAATTTTTTGTGTGTGACTGTATTAATTATTCTATGCTTTAAATCCCCTGGTAATGACCTTGTGGATTGCTGAAAATCAGAATAAAAAGTCCACCTATTGTTTGTGTTTTACTCCAGTAAACATCAAGGGATTATTCAATAAATCTGTTTCTTAACAACAGAGACCATTAAAATAACACATCTGAGTACTGCATTTCACTCTCTCCTACAGTATAATAACAATGACAAAAAAATAACGAGCAGCCTCCACTTTTTGCTATGGAGACCATGGTACTTTCAAACAGTCTGATGGGATTCACAAACAGCGGAGATGTGACTTTGGCTTTGTGGTGTTCCTGCACACTTAAATATTGAAGCACACTCACAAAGTAGCCAAAGACAAATCAGAGAATATGTTAGAAACCCTGTGCCTACACAGATAATAATAGATTTGAACAAACGCCAGTGTATTCCAGTCTTTTTTGCAAGGACATGAACAGACATTTGTTCTTGCACAAATGACATATGCATGCACAACTAGTGCATATTCAGACAGATGCATAAGGACAAAGAGTCATTGTGAAAGCCCTTTTCTGAGTCATTCTGACTCCTAGAGTTACTGACACTCCTGTGATATCCAGTGTGTTGGATACAGTTTGGAACACATCTTACTAATGGAATAGTAAGATGGGGTTTGACCATATACCTGGTTTTACCCTGCTGCAATGGTAGGCTTAGTGATCACTGATAAATGAAGGCTCACTGTGAATATACCTAAGGGGTGGCGTTTCACAATTATGTTCACAAAAGGTGTGAAAGCAGTGTCTCTGATAAAAGCTAGAATGCACGTATGAATACACACTGAGCAGCTGTGAGAACAAGTGAAATTGCATGTATTTTTCCAGCAAGCACGCTGACATTTTGGGGAAAGGGTGTTCTTTATAAATCACATATATTATCAAATGGGTAATGTTGTAATATAAAGCATACTACATTAGACAGAAGACTCACTGAATATGTTGATCTCAGTGGCTTTTGCACAAATGCATAGAACTATCTCCCTAGGGGATTAGTTGCACAAATGGTGTGAGCCCTGCACAATTACCTAATTAGCTTAATGACTTCATTAGAATGGGTGGAATGCCTTGTAAATGTTGTGTATGTCATCATCCATCTATCACGTGTATGAGTGTTAAATTAAAAATGGATTAAAAGGAAGGATTACAAGGAAGGCAATGAGTTCCAGGTGGCACATGGCCCTAGAAAAAACATAAGCAGAATGAAGAATGCACTCAGAGAGTTTTTTTTTTTTCTGTTACACATTTGTCCATTCTGCAAAGCTTTACCAGTGTGAAACCTGTTCAACCCTTGGCCAGTAAATGGTTCAGATCAGAGTCTCCTGTAGTTTTTGTCCATTTAATGCTGTCTCTTTCACCACAGTAGGACCACACATTTTCCAACTTTGACCCTTTTTTCTTCATGGACTGTCATGTTCAAAACCATGTCATCCTTTTAATAATGCATGACTGTATCTGTCCATGGATGCAGCCTCTGCATTCAGATCCATCGAGGACCTAGGATCAAGCTCATCTCCATTAAAGTCCTTTCCTCTTTGTTGTCTTTAGTGCCTGAAAAAGCGGATCAAATAGACAAGGTGAAAGGAGTGAATTCAGCACTCAATTTGACTATATCTCTGTTCCAAGGATAAACTACAAATACCTAGCAATCATTACAGAATTGTTCAACAACCATAACAATGCATGTTATTCATTAGCTTTTGAAAACAAGTATACTGCAAGTATCCTGCAAACAAACGAACAAACAAAAACAAAATTGTGGAGGCTTAAATGCTCTGCTGAACCAGAATTTGAAGGTAATGTCAGTTTTTGTTTTATATTATATTACAATATAATTAATGCCATGAGGAGTCTTTTCTCTTTCATCCCCTCGTTTAGATTAAAAACACAATTCTTACTGAACTGCCAAAAATGTGAAAAAATAACACCATCTGGGCTTTAAAATAAACAATATAACCTTTATTATTATTTTTCCTGACGTTTGTCCACCTAAGTTTCCGTATCCTCTGACGTCATTTCAGAGCGACGAGCAACAATGGTAAGTGAGCAAGCAAATTTCTCAGCGGCTCTCATATTTACAGTATTTTAACAAAATATTTCTCATCAAAACGTTAAAACTAACAGTTGAATGTTCATCTATCATGTTCTCATATGCTTCAGATAAGACTCTGTCTGATTTATAATTTTTGTGCTAAAATAACAGTATTATGCCTCATTAGCTTGAGGCTACTTATGTTGCTAGCTTGTCACTCCGTTTCAGACGGTACTTTAACCGAGGTCTTTATTTAGTAGTCTTTAATGTATATATGCCGAGTTTCTTTTTTTTTTTTTTTACCTTATGGTGGAGTAGTTTGAAAGCATTCGTGGAAGATTATCATTCGTGTCAATATAAGATAAGTGTTTCATTGTATGAGTGGAGCTTTAGGGTTGTGTTCGGCTAACGTAGCAGGTAACGGTATCGGCAAGTAAGTTTACTGTTATCGTCTTCCCTAAGTAGCTTGTTATATGTAATGGGAGGGTCACTATACTATTATTTCTCATAATACTCCTTTAAATTATCACAGGGTCAAAGTCAGAGCGGGGGACATGGACCGGGAGGAGGTAAAAAGGATGACAAGGTGAGAATGACACAGCTTCTGTTAGCAGTTAAAGTCTGCTCAGTTAGTCAACCTTAAATACTCATATATTTACTATCCTCTGAATTGTGGTTTTAATATAGTAGTGAATTTTAATGTAGTATTAACAAAGAATATAGCGATTTTTTTTGTAATGTAAATATGAGATGAATTATATTGACGATATTATTTGTTGTTGCTTTCTTCACTTCATACACACATGCTTCATTTAAATTTATGTCTAATAGGCAATTTTTACAACACAAATGCATCTGTAACTATTGTTGTAGTTTATAGTAGTGTATGTTACATGCTCAGTAATGCTTATTCTTCATTTTAAAGGATAAGAAAAAGAAGTATGAGCCCCCAATCCCCACCAGAGTTGGTAAGAAAAAGAAGAAGACTAAGGGACCAGATGCTGCCAGCAAACTACCACTAGGTAAGAGCTGTAAAACAAGCTACTTCTATCATCTGATTGGTTCTTAGGTCTCACCTGTACATTTGTTGCTTTTTCTGGATCATAGCTCTTTTTGATGTTAGTAGGTAGGTTTGCCTATAATGTTTGACTTAGGCTTTGTTTTCAGGGTCTGACTCAACACTACATTTTTGATAGTCTTTTCAAACTTGAATGAAATGAATATTTAGTGCACTGTTTACATACTGTATGGTGTCCTTTGTTTATCTTTCAGTCACCCCTCATACCCAGTGCCGCCTGAAGCTCCTCAAGCAGGAAAGGATTAAAGACTACCTATTGATGGAGGAGGAATTCATCAGAAACCAAGAGCAAATGAAACCTCTGGAGGAGAAACAAGAGGTAAGCACTTAGTGTAAATTAAAGATTTTGAATTAAGAAATAAAGGCTGCATAACTCAGTCATTGTTCCCTTTATAGGAGGAGCGGTCAAAGGTTGATGACCTGCGCGGAACCCCTATGTCAGTAGGTACTCTGGAGGAAATCATTGATGACAACCATGCCATCGTTTCCACCTCAGTGGGATCAGAGCACTATGTGAGCATCCTGTCATTTGTGGACAAGGATCTTTTGGAGCCAGGCTGTTCTGTCCTGCTCAACCATAAGGTAATGTTGGGCAATAGTTTTTAGGCTTTTCTTAAAAAAAAAAAAAAAAAAATTATATTTTTATATATATATATATATATATATATATCTTAACCATCTTAACTTTTCCATTGTGTTTTTCATTTAGCAAGGCCACAGTAATCAAAACAATTCCTTGAAGAGTTTAGAGGTTTTACATACCCTCACCTGCTTGCTCTTGTTTCAACCTGTAGGTTCATGCTGTCATCGGTGTGCTGATGGATGATACAGATCCCCTGGTGACAGTGATGAAGGTGGAGAAGGCTCCACAAGAAACGTATGCTGACATTGGAGGACTGGACAATCAGATCCAAGAGATCAAAGTATGTCACACATTCAACTCAACCTGTGCAATTTTAGACTCAGAGGACTTTACAGTAGAACAAAGGATTTTCAGGAACTTTGCAATTTACAGACTGTAATGGCTTGATTGTTTTCATAGTAGATCATGCCATCCTGTTCTGTGGGTCTGGATTTGCTTTATTGTAGTAAAAACATTCAGACAAATTTGAAAAGTTGTCCCAACAGTTTATTCATAACACATGTTCATAAATTTAATGAACTAAGATTATTTTGTGCGGATAAGGTGTGGTGGTCTTGTTCACAACAAAGCTGTTCCACATGGTAACTTGCAACTTTCTTAACAGGCTCTTTAAGTAGCAGAAATAAAACCTTGAATTCAACACTGTTCCTGTCTATGAAATAAAACCACTGAATGTAATATTATACCCTCTGAAACACTAGCTATTCCAAAAAATATTAAAGGATGTCAGAGTAATATAACTCTTTGAAATTTTTATCTAGCAGCAATGAATATGAATACTTCTGATTAAAAAGTTTCAAGAAAATTCACATAATCCCACCAATGGAAAATATTAAATCAAACAGTGTATTTTTCAACTCTGAGGCAACATTAATAAGATCTATGGCAAGGTATTTTTAATGCAGGATCTTCTTCATGGGACAGAACTACATTAATCTTGCACAGAATCAAAATTAGGTTGTAAGAAAGTAAAACATAGTAGACATTCATTTGAAAAGAAAAGATATTTTAGGATCATCTTTTATTTTGGATATGCAGTTTAAATTTCAAGTCAGTCCAGTGGAAAATTAGTGACTTTTAGAATGTATATGGTGAACTTGAGCTCAGAGGGCTGAACTTTAGAAACTTGGCAATAAATGAGTATTTGTAGTAGAGCTTTAGCATTTTGCGAAGTCACTTGAACATAAAGTTGACATTTTCTCTTTTGACACAAGTCTTTGATATTAAGAAGGGGAGCAAGGGGAATGATGTTCATCTGAATCTGAACAATACATTAAATGACATGTAGATGCTGTGGTTGATCATTCATTGACTGATTAGTTTTGTACTTTTGTTCACAGGAGTCAGTGGAGCTGCCTCTCACACATCCAGAGTATTATGAGGAGATGGGCATCAAACCTCCAAAAGGCGTCATCCTGTATGGACCGCCTGGCACAGGTGCACTTCACATTTGAGCATAAATTTTAAGATCCAGTCGACCTTTAATCTGAATGTGTCTACACCAAGGGAATACAATATCTGCTTTTTTCTTATTCCAGTACAAACAATATCCTTGTAACTAAACCTTTCATTGATTATGTGTCTGCTTGTAGTTAATATAGGAGAGCCATCATAGTTTGTTCTGAATCTTTACCACCTTCTCGTGTGCGTTTATGAAAATGTAAAGCAGAGCACTTTCCTAGTATTACTTAACCCACTAACTATAAATACTACTGAAAACAGGCCTTCCTACTTTGTATGTCCAGAGTCTCTCATTTGTTTCTAACAGTAAGGTGGTCTGTTTATTGGGACACACAGGGGTTTAGACAGTTTTTCCAAGTCTTTTTTTCTCTTAGCATCCCCCCCCCACCCACACACACACACACACCAAAAGCCTACAGTGTTTAAATCCAGTCTACACAGGGGAAAAAGTATCAATTACCTTTTGAGAGAAGAGAAAAGAATGTTACCTAAAAGACAGACTTGATTATCCAATAGGTGTTTTTTTTTTTTTTTTTAAATATTGTCTCGGTTCCAAACTGTAGAACAGAGGACGCCTCCTGTGATCTTTGGCGCCCCCTTGAGGGGAGGGGTGCTCCAGGATGAGAACTATAGTTATCCAGGATTGTTTGGAAGCTTCTGTATCATAATACTGGAAGGTCTCTGAGCATCTGTGTGTGTGTGCACGATTCTGACAGATTGAGAGGTTTTTAAATGGCCAATTTGGTACCTACAGTTGAGGAATAGTTTCATCTCCACATTAAGTGTCTTGGCAAGTTGATAGGACCAATATTTTCTGAAATATTAGTCATTTTGGAATACAATTGTCTTATAATCACGGTACTTGGGGAGAACTCCCACCAACCCCCACCCCGGTCTTACAAGTCTTACAACCCTTACAAACTATCAACCCCCACCCCCATCTGTGCACTTTCTATGTACCTCACAGTTTCACTGCAGGCACGCCTGGGTATTAATACTGTACATTAATTGTCTTTTACATTTTAAAAAATGACTTGCCAAACAATTTTTATGTCACTAATAAAATACAAACTAACATCTTTTCCCAAAAGTCTGCTTTCCCCAGCATAAAAACTACCACATCTACAACCTGTGGTTCCCCATGGGTCACATACTAGTAATGGTATAACAGTTGCTGATAAACCAGTGTGATGATTTTTGAATTGAAAGCTTGGAATAATTATTGCCTGAAATGAAAAGAAATATTATCAGTGCCATGGTGAGCCTTGAAAAATGACAACACTCTGATGTGACATTTTAAAACACTTTTCAAGGCTAAAAAAAGTAGTGTGATATTTTAGCTGTAGGGTTCCCAAAAAATCTGAAATTCAAAGAGGAGTTTCTCAGCACACAATGAAGAAAATGTCACAGGGACTTCCTGACGCATGGGTTTCACTCAAAAGACATTTTATTTTCAAGTTTTCTTGCCAGACCTTTTACTTTTGTAAGGGTTGCCATTGTATTTTACAGATAAATAATAACATTTGTGAAAGCATAATGGGCAAATGTTAGGATCATACATTTTTGATCCTGTGTATATTCCATAGGTAAGACACTGCTTGCCAAGGCTGTAGCCAATCAGACCTCGGCCACTTTCCTGCGCGTCGTGGGCTCAGAGCTGATCCAGAAATACCTTGGAGATGGACCGAAGCTGGTCAGAGAGCTCTTCAGGGTGGCGGAGGAACATGCACCCTCCATTGTCTTCATTGACGAGATTGACGCCATCGGCACAAAGAGGTAAGAAGACACGTGTTTACCTTAGACCAACAATGTGAGATATGTGACCAATAACACCAAGTCAGTAAAATGTGTTCAGAAGTTTAGTTCTTTACTTACTGCTGCCAGCCATTCTTTGCTAAATATTGTGTAGATATTTTGTTTTAATCTGTAACTCTGGGGAATTAACAGGGAATAAACAAGTGCATGTTTGCAGAACTGTTCAATTTTCTGCTTTTGCGTCTATGTAACATTGAACTACCAAAGATTCAGGAAGCAGCCTCAGCTGCTTCCACTTTGGGGAAAAGTGAATGTCAAATGCACCTTTATTTCATGACCAGTGTCACCATCTGTGAATTTAGAATATGTTAATATGAATATTAGCAGAAAGGACTTAGTTCTCAAAAACAACAGTGCAGTTGTGTTTTGATTTAAAGTAGTTCACCTCTATTTGCCTCATTCAAACTAACGTACAGGTCCATAGCTTAACATTAGGACACTAGCTGCTAGGTCAGGTCAAGGGAACATGGACATCTATGAAAAAATCTAAGTTTCTCTTATCTTATTCTGTATGCACTCATTTGTTAGTGTATTACTATATAATAAATGTTAGATAAATACTTGTATTAAAAATATTTTACTTGTTTTCTAAACACATTGGTCCTTAAACCATAAAAGGATCAAGAATTGAAACCATGTCACTATGCCCATTGAAACCATATTACTTAAAGGAATACGCCACCCCCAGGCCAAATTCAGTGTCTCCCCACAGCCCCCAGACCTAAATAAGTGTGTAGAAGCATTTTCCTGGTGACCCAGCCAATGTCCGAATCTATGAGAACTGACCACAGGTTGGTGACGCGTAGTACCTGC
>JAQQZY010000017.1:19973798-19997866 GCA_030068375.1 Ostorhinchus rueppellii | reverse complement strand
ACTCTCAGGTTTTGTTAAAACATGAACCTTTAGCATTAACATACCAACATATTTTTATAAAAAATCTCAAAGTCAGATATGTTAGGAAAGAGATTAAAGCTGCACTATGCACCTCCCTGCAGGAGGTGCAATGATGCGCTGCGCAGCATCCGGTATAAATGGGTTAATAAAACTGCTCAATCAGCTTGAAGTTTGCACATATTTTCAGTATGGACTGCAACCACTGCTGCTAATAAACAATTATGTCATACTCGGAGAAATGTTCACCAGACGTCTTGACCTTATATATGCAAATGTTGTGACATAACTAGTTATAAATGTAACCAATTAAGAAGTAATTGAAATTGGTTGTAGAAATTCACTAGATTTTTGCCAAAATGAATATAAAGATAACTTTGCAGCACCTGGAGGGTTCACGTTCAAACTTTATGAACTATTAAGGTCTACATACAAAAATAAATGAACCAAAGACTAATAAAAGTGGGCTTAGCAAAATATGATCCCTTTAAGTGTTTGAAAGCGCTTGCAATTTTAACCAAAACTGTATCACCACACAGGTGATAGTTTTGAAAAATAAAACTTTATGCCAAAAAAGAAAATTAGTGGGTGCTTTTAGGTGAAATCCAGGTACATTTTCATCTTAATCCTTGTTTTTGTGTGAGTGCATCTAAAGAATGCCAAGTAGCTTTCCTTTTTTTTTTACATACAGAATTTTAGATGTTTATAGCATAATACAATGTACATCATCATGATAAATGAAAAAAAAAAAATATCATGAGTATGTGTATTCTTGTAGATAAGGTGCTGTGCTGGAAAAAAAATAATGAAAATGACACAAAGTGCTTGAGTTTGACCTGGAGTGGTGTGTATGAAGCCTGTGTACAAGGAGGCTTTCACTGAGTTCACCATGTTCCAGGATCATTTAACTCCAGCAGCCCCGAACAGACTTCCTCTTTTCCTTTTATTATCCTTTATAATGAGTGGCATCCAGCATTTGGGTGCATTATCTTCATATGCCGTGTTTAAGTAAATATCCCCATAATTAAAAGGCCCAGGACAGACGAAGCAATCGCTGCCTCTCACATGGGCCCTGAGAGATCAGCCTGAGGAAGAGTACCCAGGTGGTTTCAGTCCAAACCATTAAAAGCCAAGGTTTTTTTTTCACATCAGCGTCTGTGGTTAAACCGTACAATGCAGAATGAACATCTGGAATGGGGGTCCGCTGTTTCTGCTGTTAATATGGGCTCAAATAGTTCATAATGATGAGCCTGATTTGAACAAAGTTTGCAGACCCAAAAATTCAGATGTAATAGCAGAGACTCCTTCCTGAAGAACTAGAAAATAAAAAAACCCCAACAAATTCTGGTTCGAACTTTTAATTGCCACTGAGACCAGATTTATTCATCTCCTGAGGGAAATTTACATTTTACTCACCTTTTGAAATAAAATTTTAAAAAATTAAACACGTTATTAAAACATTATTTATATATTACATTAATAAAAACCCATGTAGTTAATGTGTAATATCACAGATGGCCAATACATGCTGGTCTGGTTGTCATAGGCTCATATTGAGTCCAATCTACTACTACTATTATTGTTGTTGTTGTTGTTGTTGTTATTTCCCGGTGATGAATCTATTATTACTGTCAGTCTGGTCTCATTTCCTTTAGTTATACCTTTTGAAGTACTAGGCTATCTGTAGCAAGCTGAATTTGACTTTGGGGGACATTTTCAAGGTGTCCTAAGGTCTTCCATTCACATAAAACAGTCCAAAAGGCCTCATAGTTATTGTCTTGAACCAGTCGTAACAATGTTTCGATCCGTCTAATGTTCTATTTCTCCATCACTAATGTTTCTGCTGGTGATGTTTATGCTAAGGCTCATACCTGAACCCCTCCACCTGTGAATGTTCAGTGGTTCCTCTCATTCACATCCCCATTATGATCAAACGATCAACACTAATTATATGTTTATCTTTTTCAAGGTTTCCAAGTTTTGGTATCTTTTGAGTCTGACTTGTGGAACTTTTGACTGAATAAACTTATTTAAAATATCATATATTAATTTTTCTGACAGATACCTTAATGGATAGACAGAGTTGCATTTGATAAGTTACTGTTACACTGATGGCGTTAAAACCTTCATTGTGTCCGTAAGCTGATGTTTAGCACTAGCTCACCCATCACCACTCATGCCCCCCCGACCTCCACCGTTGTGTCCAAATATGGTCATTACTGGCTGTAAAACTGCCTTTCACAAACCAGTGAGTGTCGTCATAGTGGCGCTCTTTACTTTTACCACAGCTTTTTCACAGTGTCTGAAATAAAATACTGCAAGTACTGACCAGTCAGAAAGGTTCAGCTGTAGTAAGCCCCGCCTCTTTCAGGAAGTACTGCCTCCCATAGCCTTATGGGAAGAACTAAATCCCCAGAACTAAATTTAGATCCTCCAGTTCCTCTAAAGGCTGCTGGGGTTTTTTTTCCTACAAAGTTCCAGCAGTGGAAATGCAGTCCATGAAGGCGAACGACACTTAGATACTAAGAAAAAAGAAATGTGCAGAGATAGTGCAACTCCTTATGTGGGGGCGGGGTGTGTGTTTGATCAGTTAATATCTGGAAGGCATGTAAGTGGAAAATAAGATGACATTTCCCACAAATAACGGCAAAAGGGAGCCGTACTAGTTACGACGGGTGCTGGAGGGAACATAGGCTTCAAATTGGCAGTCGTACTTGTATCATCCAGTCGAGCCCAAAAAGAGGAAGTTATTGGAAAACGGTCTTCGATCTACATGGCATTTTCCACAGTTATATTGCAGAAAGCTCTGGGGGTAGAAGTCTTTCAAATTAGCAAGTATGTAGACGGTTAAAATCTGGCCACCCATCATATAACAGTGACTCATCTGGAACTATGTGAGATGGAACAAATTATACACACATTAAGGTTCCAAAAGCCCAGATTCTAACAGACGTGGAGTCATGTGACCCTCCTGGTGATGCAGTGAGTTCATCTATGGGTCATCTCATACCAGCTCACCTAAGCATCCCACTTCACGCTGTGCTTTTCTCAGGTTCATGGGACTTTGTCAAACTGTAACGCTCTACTCCTCATACTGTTTTATTTCTCTGTTTTGGCCCTAAATTGCGTCACGGTTATGCGTATCCCAAGCCCCATCAGATGTTTATTTTCCACTGGATTGGGGTTGAAATTTGTGCTTTATCCTAAGGATAACTTAAAAAAGGAATCCATGGAAATGCTTGTTGGTAAAAAATAAAATAAATAAACTTCTAGTGCCAGGCAAAACAAAGCCCACTCCTTGCACACATAACTTATTTTGACATCAATCCAGCTGATGTCATCATGTCTATGTGTGTGCTGATGTCAGCATTGTCTATATGTGCCAAGTTTGAAGTAAATTGAAACAAAATCAATGTTTTCAGAGACATTTGAAATTCTGCCCATTATAAGGAAATGGAAGAAGAAAAAAAGATTTTAAAAGTTCATAAAAAATTTCAGCTTTGACCTACTTTTCCCAAAATGTAGTGACAACTGTTCTGCATCACTGGCAATCTATAAACCAAATTTGGTATGAATTCAACCAGTAGTTTTGCTGCTAGAGAACAAACCAACCAACCAAACCAAAAACGATACCCCTCGGGGAGGCAGGGTCATAACAATCACAGGGTCACGGTGGTGCAGTGGTTAACACTGTTGCCTCTGGTTTTTGATCTTATTGCATTGGTTCTCTCCAGGTACTTCCTCTCGCCATCCAAACACATGCACTTTAATGGGTTAATAGATCGATCTGTGTCACTCGTAGACGTGAATGTGTGAGTCAGTCATTCACCTGTGTCAGCCCTGGGATGAACAGGTGAGACCTCCAGGGTGAACCTAAGGACGAAATGGAAAATGTATGAATAAATGGAAGAAAGACGTATCACACAAAGATAGAAAAAAAAGTCAACACAGTCCAAATATAGCATCACAGTATGAAAGTAGGGAAAATCAGCTATTAACCCATAAAGACCCAGTGCTACTTTTCTGATGGTTGCCAAATGATGTTTTCAGTAGATTTAACCTTTCTTGTGACGTATCACCATTTTTTAGAATATTATCCTCTGAATTTTGCATTTTTCTAGTGTAAATCATGTGTTTTCCTATATTTAATTCACTGATCATGTTGATGTTCAGAAAACCTTAAATTCAGAACTTATCAGAGAAAACTAAGGAGAAAGAGACTTTTTCAGCAAAGTTATCATTAAGTGAACATAGACTCAGTGTGTCCATCCACTGTCATTGATCTAACTCAATGTTGTAGATGATGACTGTGTTTCCATGGTAACTACGAAGCCTCTGAACATCCAAATGGGTCATATCTAATGACCATGAAAAGATGAAAAACTGTATTTTACAGCAATTATTTAAATGTATTGATAGAATTAATGGATGAACAGGTATTGGACCAGTAGATGATTTTGGTCACCAGTGGCTGTTTGGATCTTTATGGGATAAATGATGAAATAATACCTTTAAATATCAGTATAATGCCTTTAAATATCAGTGTGTTTGTAATTGATGTAAATTCTTAGATTTAAACGTTTATTTTAAATTAGGACAATTCCTCTCAGGAAGAATACAGTATTTAAAAAAAAAAAGAAAAAGTCCTGTTTTGTTTTTGTTTGTTTTTTAAGCTCAAACTACATTTGGTAAGATGTGTAACTGTCAGTATTTTCTATGTAGAACCAAAAATGAATACATCTGATACATTAATGCTGCACAGAATTGACATTTGGTTGCAGTAAGTGAAAACTTAATAGATATGATTTTTTTAAAAGATTCATAATTGGGATATCAAAGAACTTATCATTAAATTAATTTCAGAAAATTAAGTAAAAATGTTGCAAGTTCTTGGGGTTTCTCTGGATGTTCGGTACAAATATAAACTCAGTCCAGAAAAAAGTAAGTATGTTGTGACTCTTACAGTTTACAAAGTAATGGAGACGGTGAAATAAACAGTATTTGGAGTCAAGCTTCAGGATTCTGGAAGGTACCATGATCTGAGCAGATGAAGGGAATCTATGGCATGAACTCAGAGGCCAATGTGAGATGGAATGACTCCTCATGTCTTATTCAACTCTGGTGCCCTCATGTGGCATTTTATAGAAAAACACTCATAAGGAGAAAAAAAAGTGCCAACACTGTACAGTACCCATGTATACGAGTTCTTCTAAAAGTTGACTCTGACTGCCTCTTCTTCCTCTCCTCTCCCCCCTCTAGGCTATCTGCACAGAGGCAGGCCTCATGGCTTTACGAGAGCGCCGCATGAAGGTCACCAATGAAGACTTCAAGAAGTCAAAGGAAAACGTCCTGTACAAGAAGCAGGAGGGCACACCAGAGGGGCTCTACCTTTAACTTTTCTGTTTCCTGTTGCTCCCCCCTCCCCTTTATCTATTCGCACTGCGTGAAAGGAGGAGGCAGCAGCTGAGTCGGCTGTCTTCACAGAGAGAGTTTTGATATATTTTGTGCACGTCATGTCTGGCTTATCCTGCTCTCTTGTTACTGTTATGTGTTAAAATAAACAAAAACACAAAAAATGTCATGAGTTGTGAGTGATTTCTCCACTTCATTTATTGCAGTGTTTCAGCATGCATCAACCTCTCAAATCATGTTTGTACAGAGGCAGCATCTGTCCACGTGTGCTTCTTATTAGATTCCTGTGTATCGACTTCATTACTGTGTTGTAACAACTCCCGATAATTAATCACATGAATTATTCAATTAGCCCAGTCTTTGTGTTGTTGCCCTTGGTGTTGAATGATCAATTGTATAAATATGCAAAGTCATAGTTCTTATTTAACATCTTCTTTATATACTAGTGGAGTATTACATTTTACCAGAACTCAAAAATAAGATGCAGGTCTGAGGGAAGTGCCTGTCCCTCATCTCTATTATCCTCCCATTTAGAAAATGTTCTTTGTTAAATACTAGCATATTCCATATGACTAGCACTGTTGACGACAGCTCGGACACACATAAATATAGAGGGCAAAACAAAATGAGGTAAATCATCCAGACTGTAGCATTTTACTGTGGCGTCACCTCCAGGAGCTGCATAATGTCAGTGCACTAATACTTCACTCTGAGGTGTTCAAAAGGAACATTACTAAGCAATAAAAAGAAGCCAAAGTGAGTTCTGGTACGTGTTTGGGTTCCTGCACATTCTAATACATCTGTGGCAGCGGCACGGGCGGACTGTATCATTAGATTTGGCTGTCGTACATCAAATCAGCCTTTAAGTTATTACAGAATGGTTAAATAAATCCAGCTAAGCTGCCTGTACTGCAGTCTGACATGCGGAGAACAGCAGCGCAGATTTAATTCCTCTTGATGTGGAGCCACGTGTAAGTCAGTGCTCAGCAGAAAGTGGCCCCATGCAGCAACCGTCAAACCACTTTACAGGGCCATCTTTAGGCTCGACTGAGAATACAGTAGCTGCTGCAGCAAGCCCCCTCCTCAGAAACACTCTCCTTATTAAATCAGTCACGCATTTCAACTGCAGCTTATACTTCACAGCACATTGAGCACATGGAAGAAAAAAAACCCATTTAAATCAAGCATGACGTGTTGGGCCAGAGAGCCTGGGAGGGTTACAAGAAAAGGGGTGTGTGTTTTAATGAGCCATTTGTCCTGTCAGCTCAAGGCAGCACTTGGTTGGGTATTTCTAAACCGCCCCCGTAAATGAAGAGATGCTGATGTGTGTGTGTGTGTGTGTGTGTGTGGGGGGGGGGGGGGTTTATACCTGACCATGGTGTTGGCATTCTCTGAAATGCCACATCCATATTATTGTTCATTCACGGTGCTCAGGAGGCTTGTTTTTAAAATGGTAAATCCCCAAATACACGATGGGACAAGCCATAACAAATGTTAAACTGAACCATGAGGTCCGAGGTACTTTTTAATCACCAGAAGTGGGTTTTTTTTCACATTCCTGTTTGGTGGAAGCATTGTTAAGATCAGCCTCTAAAACTACTTTATTTGCCTTGCAAATCCTAACAGCCATTTGTGTACTTTGTCCTGATAGGCTCAAACCCTTGCTTGGCTGCTGACTAATCCTTATCAAATATTTCAGGGTGGACATTATTCAGCCTCTTTAGAGGAAGCAACAGAGTTAAGGTGGTCAACGTGAGGGCTTGAACACATTTCTGACAGTACAAATCTGACTAGAAATGTCACTGCAGAAAACTGAACTAAGCAGTTTGACGGACCTGTGTCACGGCTTGTGAAAGTGAACAGATCCCCATTGTGAATATTTGTGTGTGTGTGTGTGTGTGCTGCAATGAGGCCATCAGGAAAAGGAAATAAAGTATGCAGGCCATGTGTCTGGATTCAAGGGTTTAAAGATGAAGCAATGGGATCTATGTGTGTGTATGTAGTTCTGTGTAAGTGTTGCTGCGGATGCTACTTTTTTTTTTTTTTGAGGGGGTGCAATGAAAGTGAAAGAGAAGTTAAAGTTACTTGCCCTAAAGACATGATCAATCATTACAATTTTTTAATGAACTATTTTCCACATTTTAACACAAATCCTTAATCATCAGTCACTCATTCCAACCTTTTCCTTCTTCTGAATCCCTGCTGGTGAAGTCTGTCTGTTCTACGTGTGCCTGATCTGTGTTCAGTGAAAGAACCTTCACATATAACCCTGCATTCATCCACTAACCTGTGTTTATTATGACGTGTTTTAGAGGCATTTCCTCCATAAACATGTGTGTGTGTGGTTTCTCTCTTCCGTGTTGGTACCTCGTCACTTGTAAATTCCTGATTCTGTTCCTGATTTCTGGGTTTCGTCCACTGGGTGGTGCTTTTTGACAGGGACACCTCACACTCTGAAACAGGGGGGACTAGTGCAGACTGTTATGACAACACTGTGATACTATCTGTTTGGCCAGTTTCTGCGTTGTCATTCTACCTGCCGAAGCCCACCAGGTTTTATCCACCTCTCCAGAATTAAACACGGACCGTCAGCGTCCCGGGAATACGACACAAACTCACTTGTTTTCAACGTAATAAACGAACCCATTTACGCATTGCTAAAGCCAACACACAGCTTCCTTGCTAATGCTTCGTAGTACATTCCAACAGGCCTCTATAGCCAATAGTAACTCTGCGCACTTCCCATATCGAGCCTATCAAACATATTCACCCCGCACTTGGTGAAATCCTACCGCATTTCCAAACCACTTCGGCCAAACGAATCCGAAATATACGAGAGGCTAATAAAGCTGACAGAACGCGGCGCTGGAAGCTGCGTTCGTTTTTTAACTTTGCTGTATTTATATTTATTATATTTCAATCAAGTGCCACTGCCTGGTGCAATGCAGGTCCCGTGTAGCCAATCAGCGCCAACGACACATGGAGTATAATATTGCAGGTCCGCCGCAACCAATCAGAAGCGTCGTCACACAGTGGCACGGCAAATTCTCCAGTGTCAACCAGGCTGCTTCCTACACTAGCGGTATCCTTCCGCGGCTGGAAACTAGTGCTCTGTAATGACAGTTTCTTACTCCTTCTGGAGCAACGACAAAGCAAATGGACAGATTGTACTGTCATATATACATTTATACGTGTCTATAGCGGTTTGGTGTTTTTGATATGAAGATCTTATTAGATATATCTAGTGCAGTTGTGAGGTCTTGCAATTGTTTGCAGCAACTTAAAGACACAGTCTACATTTTTGTCGGTCCAATTAGTTGGATTATGATATCCAAGATGACTATGAATGACAGAAAAATACACAGATCGTGACAATAAATAGTGTCTTATGCATGTATATACAGTGGATTAATATAGGGCTGTTGGTTAATTGAGTTAGGATCTACAGGCCTACAGTCATGGCCTGTTATAATTTAGATGTTCATCTCTTTTGACATGGTATTAAGAATTCACAAATTGTCATCCACAATAAGCAAGTAAGGTCTTTCTTGACAAGAGATAAATAGTTATACACATAGAAACAAGATAGATTAGGCCTGTTTAGTCCATTTACACTGATGTATCCCACATGATGCGAATTACAATTTTGATTATAAGGATGATGATGATGATGATGATGATGATGATGAATGATCAGCTCAAAGACAAAGTGAATCATATTAACACAAACCACGTTCACTTTGTGCTTTATTGTTATGATCTAAAAGCTTTCCACATGTAAATCTTCAAAATCTGTTAAATCAGTCTAAATGTGCAGAATAGAACTAGTCTAACCCTGGGAACTTCTGCAGTAGGTCATCAAATGTCAACTAGAAGCTTCCAGTGAGGTTTTCATCCTGACACAACTCATCCCAGTGATGTTCAATCCAATCCTGTCCATGCACAACTTTCTCCAACAACTTTTCATCATCACTCACTGGTGTTATACATATAAATATCCCCACTGCATCTGCTGTCATGTAGATCTGGGTGTAAAGGATGCTCACCATGCACTGCAGGCTCTTTGGACATGTTGATTGGCATGTGTTGCTGGAGGCCTGAGCTGCTGCAACAGCCCTGAATTGAAATAAGGAAGTGAGAGATCAGTGCTAGTGAGGCGGAGGGATACACAGGCAATCCCCATTCTGGCCACGGCCAATATACACACTCCTAACCCGCCAGTGGAACTCCATCTAAGGAACGACCACACTCCTAGTCTGCCTCCACAGACCAACAAGCACACAACCCATCCGACATGGTATGTATGTCATTCATTCTGTGTAGTTGGGGGGGAAATGCGTTTGTAAATCGTTGTAAAGGCTGTGAAGTACAACTGTAAAGCGGCTGTAGCTTTCATGTTTTGTGTCTTTCTTGTATTTGCCTCATTCCTCATTATGTGCTATTCATATGCCAGACGGAAAACGCCCGCAAAGCGCATTTTACACGCTCGGGGGTTAGCAGAAAGCTCTATTACTCGCAGTTTTTTTTACCCGACTTTGTGCTTTTATATGTGAAATGATGTTCACCTTCAAAATGGGTCCGTATTTCCCATTAACTGCGCAATTCATAACTACAGCATTATTGGCTATTCGGCTATATCGGGTCAAGTAGCTGTTTCTAGGCTGCACGGTGCAGCTCGAATTAATTCTTGGACTGGATTTACTGGTGTCGGAATAACGAGCAAGCTATTCTGAGTTATTACAGCATAATTCTGCAGCCATAAGTGCATTAGGGTACATTTTACAATCCGCCTTAGGAGCGCAGGCGTGTTAGGGAGCCTGCCTAACGTTATTATAGCACAGAAGATCCCTGTGTTGATATGGACAGACTAAACATGCGGCTAAAGGGGTGTTATTCTTTGTTAGGATATCTTCATCTTTACATTTGCTCATCGAGGCGAGCGCGTAAAGGACACTCCTCTCATTATGAAGCAAACGGAGCAGGCGGCATTTGGTTTCCCCTTTTCTAGGCTGCACCATCTTACCGCCGGATCCGAGCCGTGCCATGATGGGCTATAGCACTGTTGTGCCTCACCAATGTCCCGCAGCGGAAACTGACTATATCCTGTAATTACAAGGTTATTATATCTCCGTTGGTTCATTTCTTAAAGCCCTATGAGACGCAGTTCCGCCTTTTACTGCAGGCTCTGTGGGTTTATCTCAGGCTACGTTATCTATTTGTGTTATGACGGCTGATTTGGTTGCCTCTTTGCAAATTTTTTGATGTTATGCAAATTTGGCAACCATGTGAGTCGTCCAAGATGCTCTTTCTGGTGCTGGCCACTGCAAAACATCAACATCTGTTAAGTTTTGCAGACTTTTCCCACAGCAATACAACACCTGGTTTGTCCCCTATACATCTCAATAGTGTTGAATGAATGTGTAGCAGCTGCTTTTTTGTAAACCACTGGCTGTGTAGATACGTCAGGATGTGCAAAATGTGTTTCTGTCAAATCTCATATGATCTGAGACACATTTCCCTGCACACTGATATCTGCAACCAGCTACTGAAACAGAGCTCCTCCACTGACGACGTCACATAAGGAGAAGTTACCAAGTGGAAATGATCTGGATGTGGAAAAGAGGCCTTCCAGCTAATCCATTGACTATCAAGCTTGATAGATCATTAATGGCTTGAGGGAGTCAAGAAGCCATAGACCTCTTTTCCCCCCTGTGCCGTGATCAGATAACCCATATATGGTATCTAGCTGCGATGCAGTGTCACGTTGCAACGCAGCGCAGTAATTGGAGTGTAAAGTTGAATTGTTATAGAGTTAGCCTGCATATCAGCATCTCTGAAAAGTTTAATCCACAGGCGTAAGCCCCTTGTCTGCATCAATACACCCACTGAAGTGGAAACAGCCTCCCCCATTGAGGTGGAAGTATCGAATAAGTAGTGAGACCATGCTAAGGCCCTATCCTATTCCTGTTACGCTCTTGTTTGCTGATGCATGTTTAGTAACTTGAAGGACATCTGATCCACTGCAATGAATAATTTAAATGCTTGGCGGCAACACCTAGCCATGTCCCATGTTCCCTAGCATCTAGGAGCGATACAGTGCTGTCCATGGTGCGGAGGAGTACCCATCCACCTACCCACCACCAGGCCATATGGTGGACCGGCCTTGTCTGCAGGGTGCAGAGAAGCTGGTGTTGTTTACACCCATCCTCTGTCCCTCCCCCTGCAGACACAGCCAAGCCCCAAGGCTTCATTGTCTTTGTCCAGTCTCAAAGAGGAGAGCGCTTCTATAGAAAGAGTGTGTGTGTGTGTGTGTGTATGTCACACTGACTTTTTGTGTTTGAGCTTGTGTCATTGTGAATGGGATTGCACATGGTGGCGTGTGTATGTGTGTCACGCCCATATGTCAGAATGACAGCTGGTTTGGCACCTTTTCCTCTACTACAGAACTCGTTTGTGTGCCTCACAATGACAAACTTGACCTTTAACACAGTTTTTTATCTTCTGTCAAAGTAAAGCCCATGCGGACAGTGAAGTGATGATGTGTGTTTGTAAAATGGCATCAAGTGAGAGTGAAAGATATTCCTTCCTGGCCCAGTGAACTACCTCCTGCTTCCCACAGTCCTGTTTGGAGCGCATTGCTAGGGCCGGCTGCCCAAGCAACAGTGGGAGTGGTTGACCCACTCATGCCAGCGAACCACTGCCAGTAGAGCACCCTCCATCCTCAAACATACACGCTCCTATTCCTCTACAAGCTGTTAGTAGGACTGGAAGCCTGGCAGCGGGCAACTCAGGTCAAAAGCCACTGTGGACGGTGAATCACAGGGAGTTTCCTCTGTACAGTATGTCAGACATACAAAGAAGGGGGGTGGAGGAGGAATTTGATGTTCAAGTGTAAGGGAAAGATGGATGAGAGAAAGGGAGAAATGAAAAGGGCCAGAATGGGCCAGTGGTGGGTATGGTGGGGGAGCAGAACTGTGAGACCCAACAGTTTTGGGCCTGTGCCAGGGGAGGATCTATAGCACTGAGTCAACAAACCCCACACCCAGTCCACTTAGAGAGACAGCAGGGGGACAGAAAGAGACAGCAGGAGCAACATGCCATGACAAAGAGGGTGACTAAAGGGAGATAGGAAGAGAGACTCATCAGTAGAGGAAGAGGGAGAAATTAACACCAGGCAAAACCACAGCGAGAGGAAGATGGCGCAGGCTTTAGACTGAGAAGACTGGGGTCCAGCTGGGTGGCATGTTAGTATCAGCAGAGTTGTTTTGTCTCTTGACATTTCCCACTCCCACAGATGGAATTGGAGACAAGAGGAGGGTGTGGGGAATGAGAAGAAAAGCAACTGCTCTTGTGAACAGAACGGGTTATTGAATCATGTCAGCTAATCTTATCCATGAGCCCTCGCTGGCTCGATCGATCCATCCCGCGGCTGCTGTTGAACCTGTGAGGAGAGGCCTTTTGTTTTCTGAAAATCACAACTTAAAAGGTCAGCTCACAGTGTGTCATGCAGTGATCTCAGCCAGTCTCACTGAATTTCATCATTATGCAACAAATTCAATTTGCTGGCTTGATTTACAAAATAGACTATCTTCACCTCCAAATATGGCCTTAATGAGGCTCAGGTTTCCATGGCCATGGGGTCTGAGTTGGAGTTTGTTATTGGTTGTGTCCACTGCTGTATCCAAAGTTAGATTACTTTTATAAACACATAAACACACCAATGCTATGTAGGAATTCCCTTTGAGGCACAACTGGTTACTCTGATTCACAGGAAACATGGGGATGGAAAGTATTGGTGTTAAGAAAGAATGCCATTAACAAGGAATGTGTGTTTATATGCACATGTGTGACTGCTCATGTTTGTCTGTGTGTGTTCCTTCTGCACTGCCAAGCACAATGATGTCAGTGTGGTCTGCGAACAATAGGAATAAATTAATTTTATATTAAAGGCAAAGATAAGAGAGCACCTATTCACGTACCAGTGGCTCTTTCACAAAAGTTGCTTGTTCAGTGTATGTGAAAGGCCTGGCAGTGGATGCTCCTGCTCCTAAACAATCTAAGGCATGTGTGAGTCACTATCGGCCATCAGAAAACCTAGCCAATGAGGGTTGGGATGGAACCAAACAGTGCCAACACAGCAGGCTTTTTCCCTGTTGGTAGGCAGCAATAGGACCATGGAAAACACTCCACTGCTGATATGTCCTGAAACAACCCCGCCTAAATATGTTCTCCCAGTCTGGAGACAGCATTTCATCCGTTTTATTACAGTTGCCTGTTGCCCAGCGCTCCCACCATGGTGTAGCCTACTTTTGTACATGGAGAAACTCATTGGTTGGAGGTTCAGTTTTATGCAGTGTCTTTGTGGGAAGTTCTACGGTGTGTACTAGCTTGAGTTTACATCTGTCACACAACCTTTTACAAGAAACATCTTGATAAGCAAGTGTGACCTAATACTGATAAATAATTTTCAGGACTACAATCGCAGTTTAAACGAGACTGGAGACAGGAAAAATGGAGAAATTGCTCGAACAATAAAGGGTTGAATCCCCACAGCAACCTCACACTTGTAGCTGATTTACACATTCCCACCCTTCGTGCAGCTAAAGGAGCTGCTTGTTAATGTGGGTTATTGTCATGGTGAAAGGTTGGCAGTCTCTAGAGTAGACTGTAGCTGAGCCTGTTGGTGATGGCTGAGCAGCGAGGCCACCAGACCGTCGAACAGTGTTTCCAGTGTTCAAATGTGCGGTGGGCGGGTGGAAGGGAATGATGAGGAATGTCATGACGAAACACTTTAGGTTTCAAGAATAATTGCCAGCTGAGTAACTTGTTTGTTTGTAACCTTTTCCCCTCCTTCTTTGTTTTTCCAACCACAGGCTGACCAACTAACAGAGGAACAGATTGCAGGTAGGAACAGAACAAATTATTCCACTTCACCACACAGCCAAGTCCTTTCTCACATGTTTACTGGCTACTGGTAGATCAATTCCAACTTGATTCCTTTGTGATTCAGTAAAGGTCCTCGGTTTCAGGAGTAAAGTTAGATCTCTCATTAGCTGTTCTAGCGTCTTCTATAACACTGATGGAGAGCAATGAGGAAAACAGAACATGATTGACTGGGCACCCCCCCTCCCTTGATAGATCATTAGTCTTTCAAAATGAACAGGAAGCAGAGAGAAGAATATTTACAGCACTTCATCAGTCAGGACTGAGTGAAATCCATGAAGCCAGAGTGAATAGACACATTTCAGCTTAAGAGTAGTTTCAATCAACCAGACACCTTGATATTCTTGATAAATAAATGATGCGTGCTTTGCACTCAAACTGGAGGTGGTACAGTTTCTTCACAGCCAAGCCTCCTTTGTGGCTAATTAGCTTGTGCTAAAGCACCAAGTCTAATACTGACTATTGCCTGCACTTCAGATTCCCTGGATGGGTTTTTATGGCCCATAGTTTAGAAGCCTGTTCGTACAAAGAGATCTATGCACACATTGAACTTCTTACAGCACAGTTTTGTTCACAACTTCCACTATTCTGCCTTGTTCTCTTTTTTTCCCTCTGTCAGTAAAAGATAAGAGTCCTGTGTGGTTTCAGGGCTCAGCACATTTACAATTTCAGTTCATGCTCATGTGGGCCAATTTACAGACAAGCATGAACTTATTTAATAGAGCCCCTGTAGCCACATTGCTAACAAGAATCGATTAACCTTTCTCGACCTAACTACAGAACCCTAACATAACCCTTTTTATTGCACAGCAGCTGTAACCTAACCTGCACCTTTACCCTCATCCCCGCAGAGTTCAAGGAGGCTTTCTCCTTATTTGACAAGGATGGTGACGGCACCATCACCACCAAAGAACTTGGCACCGTCATGAGGTCGCTGGGCCAGAACCCAACAGAGGCCGAACTGCAGGACATGATCAATGAGGTGGACGCTGACGGTCAGTATACACATGCTTCATTTGCAAATGAAGTGAAGGAAATAGAGCATGATGATCCTGTTTGATAGGTCCCAAATGATGAAGTTGGAGCCGTTTTCTAATCACAAGGTGGAACAATTAATATTAGTATGTCTAAATCCGTCTAAACATCATCAAGCACGGATTGATGCAAGACTTTTCTGCAAATTTGTGAACAGAAGGGCTAATCCAATGATTATGTGATGCTTGAATGTTCAACTATTGGATAAATATTTGTCTGTCAATGCAACTGAAATGTGTCACTGGAAGCTATTATGTAATCGGAGGGTTTGTTTGGGGAAGAAAAAAGTAATTTCTCTGATTCCAGTGTCATAACTTTTAATATTTTTTAGTTTCTAACTTGAATAACTTGAGGTCGTGCACCCAACATGACATTTGATCATGTCCTTATGGCCTCAGAGGAAATATTAATCAACATTGTTTATTATTTTTTCAAATAACCATAGCAGCCCTACTGCAAATAACGGCAGTGACCCTTCCATCTTAAAATGTAAAAGGTGGATGAAAATGTGCCGTTAAATGTTAAAGTCCATATATATGTGACATGAACTGGTACAAATGAGGAGAGGTTTTTGTATTTAGGGTAATGAGATGATTTTGTGATCCTTTACTGTTCACACCCCATTTTTAATCAACAAAATGACCTGCAACTGTTACTAATAGCTGTGAAACAGTAAGATTGGCACATTTTGCCATTCACGTTGCACAGATTGGATCAACACAACTTTGCACAGGATTTGAGAGATTTTTTAGTGTTACTTTGGAGCAATGAACAACAAAAGCAACATTTAAGTTAACATTTTTTGTTACATGATTTTAGATGTAAAGCCTCTGTTATGAATGTATTAGGGATTAGATAGAGAGCATCCATTACTGTTGCCCACCACCCTCCCTTTTCTACCAACTGTCAACCAACTGTCCAAGCCAACTGTCCGGCCAGCTTTATTTTGAGATGACGTGTCCCTCTGTGTCAGCAGTTTAGTCACTGTGTGTTGAGCTCCATCATAGTTGACAATGTCAGGGATGTGCATGTGCAGGAGGTGCTTTGTTTGGCGAGTAGTAGAGCAGGTTGAGTGTCAACAGAGTGTCAGCGTTGGCGGCCTGTGCTGAGCGGCCATCAAGTGGCATAATTCAGATGCTTTCCTTCCCCGTTCATTGTGGTGCCTCCCAAAGGTGCTCAGCCTGGATGAGAGTGATAGAAGAAAGAGAGAGTGGAGTCAAAGAAGTTGGCTAGGATCTCTAGAGCTGGTCGTCCTTGGGCGGTGGAGTCGAGGATGTTAGCTGTCAGTGGGGTTTTTACCCCGGTGGTGCTCTGTCAGCTTATAGGATTTTGTAAATGGGACCGCATTGATCAGGAGAAATCAATTGCACCGCAGCTTGGCTGCCCCTTTATTGAAACGTCCTCCTACCATCCTCAGTGCCCTCCCCCTCTGCTTCAGTTACACCCAAGAGCAAACACACACATATATGCATGCGCACACACCATCACTAACATCCCCTTGTTCTGCCTCTGCCTCCCTTGGCTGATGCAATCTAGGTCAGACAGCAGTGAAGCTAGTAATGGAAAATAAAAGTGGTTACATAAGGCCTCTCTGCGCTTTGCACATCCAGTACCCACATCGACAGCCATGGGATGTCAGCTGGCCCATTGAAAATCAGCTTTATTTACCAAACAAGGAAGCTGTGGCAATGAATTGAAATGAATGGAAGAGAAGATGGAGATGTTAGTAGGAATAGTCTCTTTGCTATTTTATTTTAACCACAATTTATGAACATTGAATTATAGTATCAAACAAAATTGGTGTAGTTTATTGGAGCAGTTTAGCCACATGGATGAGAATACAAGCTAACCACACCTGCTTAAAATCAATCAGTGGTGTTGCAGAAGACACATAATGATTTATTTCATGTCTTGCAAATGGACATCGACAACCAGGGTACATTTAGTGAAAAGATTCACCTCATTTTATTACATATGAAGTCCTTGACAAAAATACTGGCTGAAGCACAGCGCTCCTCATCATTACACAATCCTACCCTTCGTTCTCATCGGAGTGATAGAAGGTGGCTTTATGATGCAGGAAAAAAGGATGACCACACACATATGAGCTTACTGAGATGCCTCAGCCTTCGATAGTTTGCGTCAGCACCTCTTATGTGTAATCGCACCATCTCCCACTCGGTTCACTCCTTATATTCTCTCCTCTTCACATCTCCCTCTCTGCCGCCCACCTCCTCCCTCTGCCTTTCTATCTCTCTCTTTCCCTCCCACCATTTTCTCTCTTCTTTCCTGCCTTCCTCCCTGTCTTCCATCCCTCCTTCCTCCACTTCAGCAGCTGGCCTGAGGTGCAGATAAGCACAGCAGATAACACCCGAGGGCTTTCTTGCTTCTTGCCCGTCAGTTGATGATTTTCCAGTTGCAAGTCTTGCCCTTCTCCAAGACTGGGACACCCCCCCCATTGGCAGCATGTGTTCCTTTGGTGCTGCCGGCTGTCTCTGTGTGTTAGATAACAGGTCCTTACATTGTTACCCTGGGCCATGAGATCACCATCTGCCCCATCACATTACTGCATCCCTTTTTTCCGGTGCACATTCATTCTCGCTCTCCATTCTCTCTCTCTGAAGCGTGCTCTGTCACTGGTTAATCTGTGTACAATCCCCCCACCCCAAGGCTAATCCTCCTGGGTACTTTGCCCTCAGCCTCCCTGACCTTCACTGCAATGCAGCCTCAAATTTCTGGTGCAGGTAGCCACATTTAATTTTAATACACCCTCATGCCCGTTCTTCAGGTTCCCAGTAAGTACAGGTCTTCTATTAGATTCACCACAACCCCTCCCCTTTCCTGCTGTGGTTTCAATAAAGCTCTTCATAGATCCTTCCCCCTGTCAAGAGGGTCTGATCCCCTGGTAATCCCGTCTTGACAACGGCAACATGGATATTGATCCAACAGCTGCGTGCATACATGCTCAACCAACCCAGCAGCTGCCATTAGCAAGACCAAAAACACTGCCGCCAACTGAATTCTCACATATCTGGACAACCTACAAACACAAGTGTCAAATAGTTGAAGGGGATGAAAAAAGGGACTGGGATAAAAGGGGACAGGAGGGATGAAGCGTCTGCATTCTTGACGCCTACTTCTTGTCATTCCCTCTTTAACTGCAGCCAGGGTTTCTGACACTAGGAGACGAGCCTTTGATTTATATCAGCTCCTCCAAGGCCAATCTGTACAGTATACTGTACGTCTGCATTATGGATGACTGACCATGGGCAAGCCCTGCAATCCTGCTGCGCTGTGTATAACATCCACAACCTCTTTCCAGGGCTTCCCTGAGGAAGTAAAGGAAACGCACACATATACATAAGCTCCCTCCCAGGCTGCAGGGGCTGTGTTTATCACAGGAAGGAAGGTGTATACTAAAGTGATTTGAGGGCTGCTTCCCTCTCTGTGATTACTCATGTCTCAAGTTGCACCATCACCACCAGGAATGCCTCTGGAGACAAATTATGGGCCGTACGACAATGTAAACTCAACTGTTGTTCAGCAGAGAGGGAAAAACAGATTTCCAGTTAGTGTTTTTTCATCAGCTAAATGCTGGGTTATATTATCTCTACTTATCTCAGTTTGCTTCTAAGTAATTACAATTTTTACTGATTAAATGTGCCTCATTGATCACCTATTCCAGGTAATGGCACCATTGACTTCCCGGAGTTCCTGACCATGATGGCCAGAAAAATGAAGGACACAGACAGTGAGGAGGAGATCCGTGAAGCTTTCAGGGTATTTGATAAGGTAAATGAGGTTTTTACATCATAATGTGGAAACTGCTGGGCAACTTCATAACTATAACATTTTGAAGTTTAATTTGTGGTGAATCCTTAAAATAAGTGTGGAGGTCCAGACTTGTGATTAAATGAACTTGGTGTTGGAAAAAAAAAGCTTTCACCACGTCCCCTCATTAAGTCTAATGAGTACAGCGTTCCTTTGGTTTTAACCTGTGGGATTATTACTTTTTCACACATTTGATTGTATATTGCATATGTGCAGGACGGAAATGGCTATATCAGTGCTGCAGAACTCCGTCACGTCATGACGAACCTTGGAGAGAAGTTAACGGACGAAGAGGTGGACGAGATGATCAGAGAAGCAGACATTGACGGAGACGGACAGGTCAACTACGAAGGTAAAACATACACAAAACACATGGGTGGGATGGGAAAGAAACCTCCAGCATGCAGGACTAGCCATAAGGCCATAGTGTGAGCTGTTATTAAACAGAGAGCAACAGAAGAATTCATTTTCCAAGCTACGTATTTCTCTAAGGGCGACTGCAAGACAAGCCAGCCACACATAATATCAGTTATTAGATAGGGGCTATAGATGGAGGGCACTGAAACAGAGATGGGAGAAAGCTATCCTTCTGAATTATCATCAGTGTGCCAGGAGCCTTTTCACTCTCTATTTCTTGCTGCCTATCTCCCACTTTCTCCCTCCCCCTTACTGTCGTTCCCTTGGCACATTACACGAGAGACTGCGCTCATTTTCTAGAAGGCTGTTGATATATTATGAACAGTCCATAAGTCTTGGCTGAAAAGTGTCCTACTTCTGCACTCCCTTTTGTACCACAGACAGAATATGTACTCTACGCACAATAAAAGCTTCCTTTTTGGTCATTTAATTTGATTTTGTGTGCATGTGTGAGAAAGTGTATGGCCGTCGTTTTGCTCCGCACCTGTAAGCACAACACAGGAGCTTTTTAATCAATTGGGTTTAATGAGATGAACATGGAAGCTGTTTGGAAAGGGGACACTAATTAGGATGTGTCTTCTGAACCTGCTCAGGTTGATTAAAAAAATTAATAAAGCATTTAACAATTTATCAGGTGACTGCTCCGACTGGCAACAGGCTCTGCCACAGTGTCTGAACCTGATGTCCTATTGTCTTCTGTTCTCTCTTTGTCTCTGCAGAGTTTGTACAGATGATGACCGCAAAGTGAAGCTTGCCCGCCCCGTCCTGTCCCCTCTTAGAAGAAAAAAAAAAGAAAAAAAAAATCAAAATGTTTTACTTACCTCTTGGAAAAAATGTTCATTTATTCATACTGTTTCTGTATAGAAAATAATTGAATGTTGAAATAAAATATCCTTCTGTCCACACAGGAAAAATATAAAAATATACAAAAAATATCTGCATGAAAATGATGGTTAGTGATCCTGTCCCCTCCTCCCGGAGATCAGTTTAGCATCAGTACTTAACAAGTAAAATAATAACAACAACCCTGTAACTACTACCTTCAGACTAAAGCAAAAGCATTTGGCGAACTCCTTCCAGTTCCATTTGCTAGTGGTAAATGTCTGGGCTGGCCATCTCTTCTTTCTCTCTCTGTTTTCTGTTCTTCATGCATGCAGCTTGAGACCGGAGCACTAACCCCCCCGCCCCCATCCCTCCTCCGGGCTACCAGAGCGTGCTGATTCCACTATAAGCTGTCCTCTTGTTGGTTTGGTACAGTTTTTTTGTATTTGGAGAGGAACCCTGTACTGTTAAGATGAGAGAATATACCAGATTCTAATTCAAGCGTAAAGTGGAATGGGACTTAATTGTATGCTAGATAAAAAGTGAAAAAACAATGTACAAAAAATACATTTTCAAATGTTTGGCATGTTCTTTTGTTTTTGTTATGTTATTTGGACGGCCATCTTAGTAGTTGTGCGTCCTGCCCTTTAAAGGAGGGGGGACTTAAAGAGTCTTACGGTGAGCTTTCTTTTTTTTTTTCTTTTTTTCGCTGAGATGGAGTGTCTGTCCTCTTTTCTTGCAAGAGAGAATCACTGGCCTTCACTTTTCTTTTTCTTCTTCTGTTTCTCGACTCAGACAAGAGCATAGTGAGGGGTGTACTGTGTTTGCAGCGCACGCTGTTAGAGTGTCAGTGCACCTGTCTTCACATTGCTCACCTGAGTTCAGTTTACATTCATTCCAAGTTGTACATGCTAGTCTTTATTTTTTTTTCAAATAAAAGACCATGAACTTTATCATGTCTTATGTCATTTTTCTTAAAGTTTTAAATGCTTAATTGTGAAACTATCCTATCAAGACAGCATAACATGTCTGTATGTTGTTGAACAACTAGTCTAATGTGTCGAATAAATCATTTCAAGCATCGTTCTCTCCATGTGCGGTGTCATTCGGTGCACTTGATGTTGAGCAAAGGCAGGACTGGGAGTGTGTAATACTGTGTTCCATTACATGGCGCTGAGGTTGTGGAGAGAGTGAGCTGCTCACAGGGGAGGGAGAGGCAGAGTGTTTGCTCTCGCACTCAGCCGTGAATATACATACACATCTATGACGCCTCTCTTCTCTCTGAAGACCCAGCTGGTTGCTAGGCAACAGGACCATGCTGTAACTGGGATGATGGGGGTTTTTGAAAAGGCAAGTGGGAGTTTGAATAAACCCTCCTGCTTCTGCTGATGACTCCATGTTGGCTTGTCCTAGTAAGGCAAACCAGGCCACAACGCTGCTGCTGCTGCTGCACACTTTAAAACACCAGCACATCCGCAGAGAGCACAGGACAGGCCTCTGACACACTACTACCTAAATGTCCAAAAAGTCATGTAAGCACGGCATTGTTTTACTATATTTGGAATGTAATTTGACCATGTTTGGGAAAGAGCAAAGATAGGCTGAGACAGCTCTCCACCCTCCTACACACACCAGGCAATATCAAGCATGAATCTAAGAGAGAGTGAACACTTATATGTTATCATAGCCCTACATATAGTCATACACACATACACGCACCTATGTCTCCTATTACGTCAAAGACAGAGGAAATAAAACATCCTGCATTCCTCAGTCACATCAGGTTTGGTGATCTGTTTTGAATGTGCTGCCATTGAGCTTCTGCGGAATGATAGGTTTTAATCTGTTAAATCAAGCTTCTTACAAAGAACAAGTCTATACTGACAAACGGGGTAAGAACCTCTGCCCAAATACTGTCAGGAAGTGGGAAGTATGTCTGACATCTGCTGATTACAGCTATGGGGGTTTATTTAGAAAAAATCCAGGCAAACTACATGCACTCAGCCTGCTGAGGCCCCTCCCTGCAGCACAATCTGAGCTAATAGGAATTGCTGTGAAGTTGATTGACACCTGGGTCTCAAAGACTTCTCTTCCAGGTTAGCTCAGCTGGTCAAGTGCTCAAAAGACAAAATTAATAGAGGTCATAAATATTTGGATAAGAATTTTGGGTGTGTGACATTCAGAACACACTCATTTACAACAAGTACTGTATGAACGTTTTGAGATTTAAGGATAGTTTTTCCCTGATGATAATTTTCTATAATCCACAAAAGTACTAATTAATTACACGACAGATGTACAATACAGATTAGTGGGAGTTCCACACATCAGACAGCTCCACTATGTTAAGACTGCTGCTCTCCAATATGCCAAATGAGGCAGAGCTAAACACACGCTGCCAACCAATCTCAAAGCAGAACAGGTGTGGTTTTAGCACTAAAAGCTGCAGGTTGCCTGGAAAAGGCCTCCCCTCCTCTCTGGGTAGGAAGGGACACCTGAGCACCCTGGGGGTTAAATTAAGAACATCAATATTTCACGTGTAAATGAAGCAGCACACTGCGGAGGCAGTAATGCGAGAAGGATTGACCGGGCAGAGGTATCACGTATCACTGCCCCTGGAAAGAACAGGCACACGTATGAGACGGAGCCCATGACATACTGCAGGAGTGACTATGTGTTTGTGTTGATTAGCTTGTATGGGTCAGTGTGTATGTCTGTTAGAGGCTGTGTTGCCTGTGTGTGTGTGTGTGTGTGTGTGTGTGTGTGTGTGTGTGTGTGTGTGTGTGTGTGGGCGGGGGCAGACAGGGCATGTGTGCAGCGACATGGAGCCCTGTTTGTTTGTGTAGTGTCCAGCTGTATTAGCAAGTTAAGGAAGTAGATGTGGTGAGCTGAGCCAGGCACAACATCAATATGGGGAAGCTTCTGGCACTTTGTACCACACACAGTTGTGGGAGTCCATTAGCACTGCCTTAATGTGTTTTGGATGATGCTCTATGAGTCTAAACGTGTATATTTAAATTCCTGGTGCCTGAAAATGTTACAGAAATAACCCACTTCTTTTAACGTTAAAGATGCAGTGTTGCAAGCATTTGGATGAAGTTGAAAATAGGGAATGGAACTTTCACAAGCTGGCTGTATATTTTACTACGTCCATGGCTGAATGAAATATTTGGTGTCAAAAGCTGCAGTACCTCAGATAGCCACTTGAGGTTGTCTCTCAGTCAAAGCGAGTCAGTCCCTGTGGACCATGTTAAAATGCCAGATAGTACAGAGACAAAAACATGCTTACAGCCTGGTACAAAGAACTGTTTTAGTCTCGACAGTTAGTTTTATATTGTCACCGAGTTGGGCTGTTTGAAGTCTTTGAGTTCCATTTTAATTAAAGGTGTGGCTGGTTGAGTTATTGCCAGATAGCATCACAGATGGCGAGCATCTATGTGATTGACAGCTCAATCACCCACACATCAGACTTCTGAAGCTTCTGTTCACTGAATTAAATTTTACAGAATTTATAATGTGAGTGATTGTTCGTCTCTATATGTCAGCCCTGTGATGAACTGGCGACTTGTCCAGGGTGTACCCCGCCTTCG
>JAQQZY010000017.1:19955032-19973401 GCA_030068375.1 Ostorhinchus rueppellii | reverse complement strand
TAAAAACTGAGTTTACAAAGTGCTTTACATACATAGTAAAAAGGGCACAACAGCAGGATGCAAGATGTAAACAAAGATACTAAAATAGGAAGAACACAATAAAAGAAATACTTTTTTTCTCTTTTTTTTAAAAAAAAGAAATCAATATTGAGAAAAATTAAGTAAAAACCATCTCTGAGGCATTTTGGAACCAAAGAAACTACATTATAACATTTGTCACTATTGTTTTGTTTCCCAGACCCCTGTTAGAAAAGAAATACCTGTGTTAAAGCCATAAATCATTTAGGTATAGTTTTGGATATTTTATTTCTTTATATTAAAGATGATGTTATGGTTTTGCATGTAATGTTTTTCTAATATTAATTTAGTGATATTTGTAAATAATCGGCCAGTCTGTGTTCTGTTGGTTTTGTCCTGCTGCTATAAACTGACTCTTTGCTGTAAAATGCAGCTAAGTGTAGTAAAATAACATAAGGTTACCTGGAGACCATATGTTCGGAGGGGAGAGACATTTCAATTAAGCAGGACAGAGAGCAACAGTAATTCTGACAGTCATTATTGTTATTTTAGTTCATGTTGAAAGTTAATTAGAAACTGTCAACTTGATTTTTGTAACTTTTTTGATTTCCATTTTTTTCTTGGAATACAGAGACAGATCGCTGTATAATCCACCAGCCCTTTTTTTTTTTTTTTTTTTTTTTGTGTGTGTGTGTGTGTGTGTGTGTGTCTTTCTTGTTTCGGATTATACTTGGGAAAAACAAGTCCGGAAACTTCACATATTCAACGTGTCCCAATGCTTTTGTCCATTTGTATTTGACTTAGACAATTAAGCTATGAGGCTAATGATGAATGATTTTCCTCTCTCATTTCCCAGCTCCAGCGTCATGTCCTAATACAACCCCTCTGGCCGCCCAAAAAACCAATATGGCAGCCTGGTGACACTCATATTTGTGCATGTAAACAGACTTAAAATCACACTGAAAAATACAGACACACACTTGATGTGAAATTTCTTGGTGTTTTTTGCACTTCATAGACCTCTCCAGGGGCAGCATGTGAACTGTCCTCCTACTTCATGACTGTTTTTTGTTATTCTTTTCCTTTAAAGCGCTCCTTTCTTTTCTTCATTTCACTGTATTATTCATGGCAAAAAAAAAACAAAGACACCTACAGTAATTAGGTTGTATGGATTTTCCCATAATGTTTTTGCAACCTCACTCCTTATTATGGGCCTTGGAGGGTCGTTTTCACCGTGTTGCGCTAATGATGACTATCGAGGTGGTTGAGCAATGCACCACAGGGGGTTTGGCAGTTCTTGCTCCTCATACTCTGCAATGCAGCGTACCCCCCCCCCTCATCCACCCACTGCCACCACCTCCACCTCCATCCCAACAAACCCAGCAAAGCTCCCCTCTAAATCAGTCCCGGTGCCTTTTCAATTACTGGGAGCAGCGTGGGTCTCTCACTAACTCTTTCTCTCAACCTCTAATAGCTCCATCTCTCGCTTTTTTATCCTCCTCACTCTGTCATTCTCTCCGTCTTGATTTCTCGCTCTGTCTCCCTCTCCTGTCCTATCTCTCTCTCTCTCTCTCTCTTTCCCCTTCATTTACCTTCTTCTCTGCCTGCTCCATTTGTCTTACAGTGCATTTTCATTTTTATGGACTCCAATCACTCTTCTGTTTTTTTTTTTTTCTTCCTAATCCTCCAGCCCTTTTTACAGTGCGTCAGTGTCACCGTCACCGTCTTCGGGCTTTTCCTCATCGGTGCCAGGCCTCCCTCTATTTACCTAGAAGAATAGGCTCATCCATCTTTGATTGTTGTGAAATATTACGGCGGTGTCACGACAACCAAGCCTCCCTGAACCTCATGCAATATTCAGAGGTGATGATATAAGATTCCTGCTAATGAAAAAAACAGCAGGCAATACAAACAGCCCTTTAATAACAGGCTGGCAGAACAGCCTGCTCCCCACTGAACTTCATGAGAGCTGTCAGCTGATTGCAACCAGAGTCTGAGAGACCCTGTACATCAGCACTGGGCCTCTGGAGTGCAGGCACCAGCACCCATAGACCTGTTTGCTCCATGGGGCCCATACGCACCATGAGGCTTACCTACATAAGAGCCACTATTATCTTCATCGTACCAACAATCTTTAGTACAGGAGGTCACATCCTGCTATCCAGTCCTACCTTTTCAAATGAGTACATTGTTTAGGCTGTAGCAGGGACATTGTGCACGTTAATGGTGACAAGGCTGGGGAGGCTATGTATACAGAGGTGCTTTTGCTCCGGATAGCCCCCTCATAGTGCACACACAACACATTTATGTGCAGGACAAATGCATGCAAATACAAAGCACATAAGATAGATGGTCAGCAATATACACTACTCAGTTAAAATACCTTCTGTTGAGTACAAAAACTGACAATAGATGGAACTGAAGAGTATTTGACTGACAGTCATGTCTCCCCTTTTATGTGCTGCAGTGTTTCTTCTAGGTCAACAGATTTGTTCCTGACATACTGTCATACAAAGTGATGGACTTCTGTTGTGATTTACAGAATTAAAAAAAACAAACAAACAGAGTCCAGGGTACCCCACTAATATAATGATAGAGGAAACATTTCACTGCTTAGGTCAGATCTCCCTCTCCTGGGTCACCTGGTCTAGTTCTTCTGGATAAACACAAATGTATCCTCAGGAAAGTCAAGACCCTCCAGTATGTTCTTGGACAGCCCAAGGGTCTCCTAGTTGGGCATTCCCAAAAACCACCTCACCAGGGTGGCGTCAAGGAGGCACCCTAACCAGATGCCAAAACCACACCAACTGGTTCCTCTTGATGTGGAGGAGCAACAGGTCTATAGCGTATGCTCAATTATTAGGCAACTTGTTTTTGAGGATTAGTTTTTGTTATTGAACAAATATAAGGCTCTCGGTCAATTACAATTGTTCAAAAAAACAAAACTTCAACCTGAATATTTAAGAAAGTAAAAATGAGGTGTGGCTTTATTAAGAAAATATACATTACACTTGTAAAAACCAAAATATAAAATTAAACTTAAAAAAGAAAATATGCAAATGTACACAATTCATACCCAGATGGTACTTTGCAGAATTATTTTATAACTAAACGACAAAGAAAAAAACTCATCCCACTTGTTTATTTTATCTGTCAAAGTGAGCATAATGACTTAAACTTAACAAATAAACATTTCTGACATAAAAAAACAACAACAACAAACTGTGACCAATATATACACCCCTCTTTTCAGTAGCAGACATAAGCCTTCCATTCATCCATTCCATTCGTCAGGTGAGGAGGGCGTGTCATTATTCTTCCATTTTTAAGGCCTTTACTGGTTAGCCACACACTGGAATAATTCAATGCATGTGATGGAACACTGTTCTGCATAAAGGTCATGTCTTCTAAAAACTGGCAGTAGGTCTGGTAGTTCATTTTGTTAATCATCTTCAGCCCAAAATGGTCTAATCTGTCATATTAACAGCCCATACCAGTGTCCCACCTCTACCTTACTGGTATCTAAGGGGTGTTCTGTGTCCATTACTGATGCAGCCATAGGTCCACCTGTCTGATCCATCAAAAGTTACTCTGATGTCATCAGTCCATAAAACATTTGAACAATTTGTCTTCAGATATTTTTTGGACCAGCCTTGACATTTCAACCTATGTGTATTATTTAGAGATCTCACCTTGACCATGCCTCTGAAAACTGAACATCTTGGAACTCTAGACCCTCCTTTTAGGTTTTTGTTTTAGAATATAGTGGTACTGGAGGTCAGTGGGTTCTTGGGACCTTCCCACTTGATTGGTCTTAAACATTTTGCTGTTAATTTGCATCTTCTCTTTACATTTTTTGTAAACCTGTTGACTATTTGCAACAAAACATATGATTATCTGCTGGTCATACTTCAATAGTTTAGCTGTTTACAGAGCATTTCATTCATCCAGTCAACATTTCTGACTTTTCAGTGTTAGCTAAATATCTTATTTGACCTATTCTACCTGATGTAAAGAAGCTGCCTAATAATTCTGCACATCTTCATTCACATAGGACAGGGGTGTCAAACTCATTTTAGTTCAGGGGCCATATTCCTCCCAATATGACCTTCAGTGAGCCGGAACGGTAAAAATAATAACAGAGAAAAAAGTAAAATTATGTTATGATAATATTAACATCTACAACATTCCCTTAAAGATCGGAATAATATGAACAACTTGAAATGTCTTAAGAAAAACAAATACAGTTTACTAATATTGTGCCTCAGATTATCAGTTTATGATTTACACATGTACATATTACAATGACACAAAACCTTTACAGGCAGAGTATTAGCAAAAATACACTTACTCCTCTTCAAACATGTAATGTTTCAATTTGTTTAGTTTATTCACATTTTTTGTAAAAGGATAGTTTGCAAAAATGTAAACATTTTCATGTAATTTTACATTTTTACACTGAAACAGAGACAAAATTTGCCTTTTTCATTAATTATAGGTTATTACAATAATATTTTAGTGGTTCTGATCCACTTGAGAGCTAATTGGTCTGTATGTAGAACCTGAATTGAAATGATTTTTACACCACTGATTGATATTAAGTGATATTGATTACATTGATAATAATCTCTTCATTGTCATTTTTGCATTTCACAAACTTATCCTGCAGATCAGATTGGACCCTTTGACGGGCCAGATTTGGCCCCCGAGCCGAATGTTTGACACCTATAGAGTGTTAATCATTTTAGGCCCCACTCTCTCGGATCATATGAATATATGTCTCCTGAGAATGATTAATTCCAATAAGTATTTGAATTTATTTGATTTTAAGTTGGAAAATATGAATAAAAGTGATGGTGAAAATACTCACTTACCTAATAAACAATTGTGCACACTGTGTACTCTGAGTTCCTGACTGATTTCCAAGCTCCAAGTCAAGCTACGGTATCCAACTTTAAAATTTGCCAGAAATGTCAACATTTTTATTATACTAATTGTGTATTAGTTCCAAATATTAGTTATTGTTCTACTTGATTACTAATGAGTATTAGTATATCTGTAATGTACAAAGTTCTTCTATGGATGAGGGAAGTTAGTGACAGTGGATTGCATCAGCAGCAGTATGTCTTCCAAGGGAGATAAACCTTCTGGACTGGAGGAGGGGGGAAAAACAGAAGGAGAGAATAAGATCAATGCAGAGAAACCAAGTGAAAGAAAAAGGAAAAAATGCAGAGAGAAAAGGGGAATGAGGAAAAGGCAGAATGAAGCATAAGGATGGTAGGAGGGAAAGGAGGGGGATGTCAAGGGTAGGAGAGAGAAAGCGCTGAGCTGGGATCCTCCTGCTAGGAGGGATTTCCTCCCTCTGATGTATTTCCCCCCCTCCTTTTTTTTTTTTTTTTTTTTACCGCAACGTAATCTTTCCTGGGCTCATTGCATATTCCCTGCCAATACCCAAGACCTGCACACCGCTACTCTTGCACTTCAAACACCAACAGTGCTGCTGCAGACCTACTGAGCCACGTCCTGCCCTGTCCTGTCCTGTCTGCACAACAACCCACTGCCAAGCCCTGCAGATTGGCACCAACCTGACACTGGAGAAAGGGATGACGGGGGAGGGGGGCATAAAAGGGCAAGAGACAGGAGAAAAGAGGGGGAGGGGGAGAAGGGAAAAGGGGGCCAGTCTTGCAGAGGCAATGCAGAGGCAATCCGATGCAAATGCAACATAATGCAGTGGTGCTAGTGGAGTCATTGCAGATTAGACAGGGCAAGGACATCCAAGTAAAGGCTGTTACTCTGATCCCCCATGGGCACAACTGGTGATATGTGAATGGCTCCTTCAGCCTTGATAGATGTAAAATATGAATTAGACATTAATATGAAATGAAAATGTGCAACAGTAGCTGCAGATGAAAGTGAGAATGGCCAGAGCTCGTGTCTTAAACAGTGATTTGTTTGACAGGGCATCAAATCCAACATCCAACCCATCCTCCTCCAAGCAAAAGTACACACATCCACATCCACAGATGTGTACACGTACACACGTAACAATGTACACACGTGCTTGACTGTTTAATTATTCATGGTCAATGTACGCACTGTCTGTACAAAACACAAAGGGCTCAAATGTACCTTGACACAAAAGAAGGCCTGACTATGAATAGGCAGGGCTTTAGGTAATGTCGATACGGCGGTCTACACTGATGCAGTTCGGAGTAATACAATTTTCAAAAGTAATCATGTTTCAGGTCTTGTTAGACTGCGTACAGTCAGAAAGTCACAACACCATTCCCTCTTCGCTCAGAGAACAAGTCTGGAGAATGTTCCCTTAAATGTTAACGTCCTCCTTTTCTAATTTAATAATTCAATAAAGCTAAACTTAAAATGGTCTGTGCTCTCTCAGGGCTGCCAGGAACAATTCAATTAGCCAGACAACATGTTGTGACAGTCTGGTTTATGCTTAGATCACTTATTTGTTCGTTGTGTTTGTGTAACCCCTAAGCCCCAACCACCTCACAGTCCTTTCCTTTTCCTTTCTGTCAGTTCTTTCTGCATTGACAGTACGTTTGAGTGCCAAGAAAGCTGAGGCAACTAGCCGACTCAGAATTTTTCTGTCCTGCAGTGACGTGCCGCGGGCCACATTTTGTGCTGTGGGGGGGGTAAAAAGACCTGCTGTCAAGGGGTAGTTGGAGGAGACCGCGGGGAGAAATGTGATGGGAATGGAAAGGCTCTGCATTTGTATAATATTATATGTGAAAGGTGCTGACAGGCGACAGTGTGGGAAGGGCAGCACATTCGGTCCCAGGATGGGTCGGTCAGCCAACAGTCACTGCAAGCTCATCCAGGACTGTGTTGATTGACAGAGGGCGAACCGTCTGGAGATTTCCACACCAATAAGAGGATATAGGCACAACAGCATCGCCTCGCACGAGCATGTGTCACAACTAATTCTTAGACCTTCACGTAGAAACAGAAGTCACCATTTGTTTGATCACACAAAATTGTACAGTAATCATTTTAGTCTTTTTGAATCGTTATCACCAGTAACATATTATGTGTTGTTTATTTATCACCAGTAAAATTTAAGGCAGTTTAATGTATTATTAGTGCAAAGAATGACTCATATACACGTTTACACATACCCACAAATGTACAGCCATGCTAGCAGTTCTGTGAAGCAGTACACAGACGTCAGCTAGCATGTCCTCTTTACAAGTGTACACAAAATATGAACCACAGGCTCATGGGAAGGCCCTTACTTTGGAGATCTGGATACTAATTCATTTTCATTTTCATTCATTTCATGGACAGGCAGATTTTCAGCAAAAAAAAAAAAAAAGAAAAAAAAAAAAGAAAAGAAAATTCTGGTAACTTTCAGGCAATCTCAGATAGCCATTAGCTGGTTAACATTTTCCCCTTATCGGTTCTAAATCGTAACAGAATGACAAGTAGAATTCACAGTTTGCTTATACGAACAGCTTGCTTCAAAATGTAAAATTAGCATGTTTGTTTGTAGGCTAACAGTTTTTGCTAGTCATGGAGTTGTTCTGGGAGTTGGTTGTTTTGTGTTTCTAAACTAAAAACAGTCTTGGTTATGAAATAATCAAAACATAGACCACCAGAACACTTAGTAGAGAGTCTAAATAAAACAAATGAGATGATTTTAGACAGTTTAGTGCAAATCTATGAGAACCAGGCTGATATCACCCCAAGAGGGACACAGGCATGAAAAACAAACAAAAAAAAAAGTCAATGGATGTTGCTGTTTAAGGCATAAAAATATTACTTAATGACGTAATAGTCTTATTTAACAGGACAATTTTCAGCACAAAGCCTATGGTAAAGCACATTCTAAAGCGGTCCTTTCCAAGAACATTTATCTTTTAAAAAATGTTGTTTTGCATCTAATTTCAGAGCATTAAACACCTACATAATATCAGTGATGGGCCGTCAGGGCCAGCAAGGCCTTCTCTGCTGGCGTAAACATAATCAGAAACACTGACCTACATTTACAAACTAAATTCTAATATTTGTTCCATGAAATTATATTTATTTATTCCCAACAGACGATTCTTTCCATTTCTTAGGGTTTGTCTCAGCTGCACTACTTCCAGTTTGTTTATGTGGATGTAAGATATTTTGTCCAATCAGATTTCAGACTCAGTGTGTTGCCAGGGTGAATCTAATCTGCCCTGAGCCTTCAGAATATGTAGTGAATGTTCATATAATTTAAACTCTATAGCATCGGGCCTATTCCTTTGACCAATCAGGTTTTAATTTCACCTCAAACAGTTAGCTGACTGGCCAACAATATCATCAACATTTATCTTTCCTCTGATTGGATGGTAAGGGCAAAAATCATTTGATATACCTTTAGCAATATTCTGATTCATGCAAAAAAACAAAAACAAAAAAACTGATTGAATTTAACTGAACTTTAAGTAGATTTGTTTTTTATGCTCACAATGGTTGAAAGAGGAGGTGAAAATGATTTGGTCTCAAACATAATTTAAAAAAAAACATTTTCAAGATGGACTTTTCCAGAAAAGCTGGACATCATGAGGCGAGGTTGGCCAGCCATGCTAGCTGGCCGGTTCAGAGGACATTCTCTGCCCTTAAAGGAATAAGATCCCCAAACATGAAATTAAGTCAGTCTCGGTCACCCCCAGAGTTAGAACAGTGAAAAAAGAAAAACTGTTAAAATCCGTCCGGGCATTGTCCAGCTTTGGGAGCAGCGCTTTTAGCTTTAGCTTAGCCCAGTTGCTGTAAACCAAGGGTGTCAGTTAGCATGTCCTCCAAAAAAAAGCGACCGAGACATCTACATTGTTTTCTAAATATATCTTGGGAGCCGTGTGCTCAGGAGGAGTACAAATCATAATGCAAAATCAAATGAGGCCAAACCTGGGCAGATATTTACTTCATCACAGACAAAGCACCGCTAGATAGGTGCAAAGTTCTCACGCATCACCTTTTACTGTCTATGGCAGCACCGGAATCCCCATAAGTGAAGTTCTGGTTGAATCTGGAACTTGATTTTGCATTATGATTTGTACTCGTCCTGAACACACGGCTCCCAAGATATATTTAGAAAACAATGTAGATGTCTCGGTCGCCTTTTTTTGGAGGACATGCTAACTGACACCCTTGGTTTACAGCAACTGGGCTAAGCTAAAGCTAAAAGCGCTGCTCCCAAAGCTGGACAATGCCCGGACGGATTTTAACAGTTTTTCTTTTTTCACTGTTCTAACTCTGGGGGTGACCGAGACTGACTTAATTTCATGTTTGGGGATCTTATTCCTGTAAGAGAATAGAAACTTATGTCATGAATACGACTGGACAGAGGACATTCTCAGCCTTGGTCTCCTTGGACATAAAAAGGACTTAATGATAAAACTGAAATGAACAGATCACCTCTATGACAGAGTCAGTGACGTTTTCCCCGCACAGAAAGGAGGTTGGATGTTGCATGAATAATGAGCATCTCTGGTGAGTTAGCTGTGATGTTTATTATTTAAATGTAAGTTTTTGTTATGTTATTAGATACATATTAATTCTGAACTGCTCCAGATGATGTTCATGGCATGGCTGTGGTTTTACTGTAGAGGTTTGGAGTCGTTTAAACTGGGTTTACAGCTTTAGTAATAATGGTACTCACACCCAATAAGTCAATTGTCTCTCATTCTGTAATGCCTTATTTTTTTTTTTTTACATTCCTTGACATATATTTCAGTCTCATATATATTTTAACAATTCATGTCTTTTCTGTATTTTTTTTCCCCACTTATACACATACGTGCAGGAAAACAGAAGGGGAAGAGAAACCCCCCCCCAAAAAAACACCTTTCCACAGGTCAGTGACATATTTTCTTTACCTGATAGGACGTAACAGGAGACAATACCTTATTATTTTGCTTTTTTAAAAATTGTGTTGATGGTTTCTATAATTGTGATGTCATACTGGTGGTATAAAGAGGTGTTTTAAGTGGAGTAAGTGCCCACTGAAGGCCCAGGTATCAAATGCACAGCCCACCTCTGCGTAATATGTAAAATATATCAACAAGGGAAGCTGAGTAAATTCAGTTATTTGCTCTGTGGCATCAACTCTATTAAGGCTTCATTAATATGAAAGTGAACACAATTCTGTATATGCATCAGAGACCAGGCTGGAAAGCAGCAGTGTCCTCTCCGCCGTGTCCACCCACACAGAGGCCTAGTCACCAGGTGGGCGGCTGGCAGGCCACTCTCATTGGCCAGCGGAGGCCGCCTGTCCACTGGAAACAGCGTGAGGATGGTTCTCCCAGCCAAAAGACGATTTCCATCTCTTCATCTCCCCACTCAAATGTACCCCTGCCGAAGTGATGAGCTGGGGCTGATTCAGAACAGAGTTACCTCGATATAAATAGTTATGCCATCATCCTCCCTTGATGAGCCTTTGCTGAGAATTTAAAGTGATGGTTAGAATTTCTAAGAAATGAGTCACAGTGAGTTTGAAAAGGCTGACCACTTCTAATTTTTATATCATTCAAGCAAATGAAACAGCCACTGTTCATGTAGATGGGAGTCAGTGGGGTTAAAACATTAAAACATTTCCTTAAGTGCTTCAGTTTGTAATTAACATCCGCCTTCGGTTGGACAGAAAGTGATTAATCAGACTTTTTCCAACCCTCGAACCCTGAAAAACATTAGTGAACAACTCAAGATGAGAGAGGCATTCTTGGTTATACAGTTATGTAACCAAACACCCTTTAAAGAACACCTGCATTGTTATGCCCCTCGCCCCCACCAGTGCTCTGCAAACAGGTGTGTGTCTACATCTGCAACTCAGAAACAGAAGGAAGGTCTATCCAGTAGAGTCCTGCTCAAATAAGGACCAGATCAGGGTCTAGTTTCCAGAATCATTCATAGCAGGGAGTCCCAAAGTGTGGAACGTGTACCCCTTTGGGAAAAATACATTAAATGAATAAGCTGTCATGTACCCGATACAAAATAAATATTGAGAATTAATGCTGAAATATAAAACACAATAAATACATTTATATAATGGTTTTGTTATCGATCATCTTGTAAAGCTTTGGTAATATTTTAAGAACATTTCTATTTTATATTATTCAAAATCAGTTTACTTGAGTAGCTTAATTCATAATTTTAAAAAAATTAATTAATGACGAATCTATTTATTTTTCTTATCAGTGACAAAGGGCATTTCTCAGTTCATACTTTGCACACAACATTTACTTCCTTTATTTTTTCAATGTATTTTAGTTAAATGTATGTTGTTTACAAAGTTTTAAAAATATAAACAGACACGTAAGTATATTGAAAGTATATTTCAGGGGTACTCCACTGTAAAAAGGTAAAAAAAAAAAACAAAAAAAAAACAACAACACAGATTTACAAAATTCTTCATCATTAGGAGAAAGTTCAAAGATTTTTGTAATTTTCTCAGAACAAAGTTGGACATGCTACATAACAATACCACTATGATCCATTTGATGGTGATCCAGAGAGAGTAGAGTTTTCATTTTGAACTCTTTTCTCATATTCCACAGGGTTTCCTGTCCTCAGTTTTGAACTTCAGATTTGATTTTCCACTCATTCATTCATTTAAAAACAACAACAACAACAACAACAACCTGTAAGTACACTGAAATCACATCCAATCAACCACTGGTAACTACGGTTGCAAAGGGGCGGAACATTTCTGATAAATTTCCAGAAAGTTTCCGTGGGAAATTAAGCTGGGGAATTTTGGAAATATTCTAAAATGGAAACTTACCAGTTAGCTGGCTACTGTATGAATACATTTTATTTAATCTTTGTAAGCTAAACAGTAATACCATTATAGATCAAATATATTTAGCCCATAATATCATATTAAAAAAAAACTGACTTGGCTCTCTATAATCCACAGGCTCAAATGTGTGGCTTCAGTAGTCTGAGCTTTGGGCTCCAAAGTGTGGCCTCTGGGTTTAAACAATCATCTGTGCATGTGATGGAGGAGTGCACAGTGCATGCAGGGGGCGTGGCCTCAATAGCCCTGCAGTAAACAGTGCTGTATGCAAGGCTATTGAGGAGTGTAATGACATTAAATCTGGTTGTTTTAGCCAAGAGTGTGCTACAATATATTTTCCCCAACTATATTTAACTTTCCTGTTGAGGGCCAACGTTCAGTTTTGTAAATTTATTTTTTATTCCCATAAATTCCCGTTAATTCCCATGGAAAGTTTCCCACTTTAAAAAATCGCCAGAATTTTGCAACCTTATCACTAACCTTAAAGTAATTCATGATAGAAACACCAATCTAAATTATGTTTTAAGGGTCAAAGAACTACTTAATTAAATGCCCATTTTGTTGAATATTCACAACACGGTGGATATGATCTAAGCGGTGAGAGTCTGCATTTACCAATGACTGGCGTTACATAGAGTAATTATAAAAAAAATACCCCGCTAAGTAAGAAAATGCTTTTACTCTGCAACACAAGAAGTCTTTAAAATAATTGAGACAGAGACAGAGATGTTTTGCTGTTTGAGCAGCTTAATGAAGTCCTTGGGCAAAACACTTGTGTCCGTCTCATCGTCTAGACAAAAGGAAGCTAAACTTTCTCCGTCACAGTTCTTCTGTCTTGTTTTTTCTTTGTTTCTTAATCATATTTCTTTATTTATTTAACTGTATTTAATTCTTCATATTTCCCTTTTTTAAGTACAAGGTCTTTGAATTCAAGAGGGTGTTTCTTTTAAAATCCTCTATGTTTCGTTTCTGTAATGATTTAAAGGTTTGTCTAGTTTTTTTTTTTTTATAATTCTAGTCAAGACTTCAAATTACACATTTATTTCATTTAAAATAATGTGATCAAAGGGACAATTTCCAATTTAGTTTTGCCCTCTACTGTAGATAAAAACATACATACTTAAACACAGTCCCTCTCGTTCTGCTTTCTCTCTAATTACTGCCTAGCAAACTAATGAGGAGGATCCTTTGGTTAAATACAAACAGCAGCCTGGCCCTTAATTAGCAGCCTCTCTGGCTTGTTTTTTGAAAACACTGTGGCAGAGAGCAGAGGATCTAATAAAGGCCCGGTCCTCACTGACATTGGGACAAATAAAGGCCTCGCCAACAAAAGATCAAAATGGTGGGGAATGTCGTCTGATGTGTTTGGGCGTGTGTGCATGTGTTTATGTGTGCCAGTTTGTTGAGTATATGGGAGGGATGAAACACCGTTCTTCCAAAAGATACTGCCCTATTTGCTGTTTAGATGATGATGATGATGATGATGAGTGAAGTCTAATGTCCATCATCTCCCATAGGTGCTCAGTTGGTTTGAGACCTGGCTGCTAAAAACCACAGCGTAGGAGTCATTTCACACACAAGCTACTCAGCCACCTGTCTTTATGTTTGTGTAAGCCACACCTCTTTGTGCTTAGGACAGTGCATTTGTTGAATGGGCGTATATATAAAAACCTAATGACACATATTTGATTTAAGCAGAAACATAACAACAGAATCCAGTTTGGTGTGTGTAGAGAAGTGATGGGAGACGTACAAGTTTACTCTTAATTTTCTTTTTCCACAGTCAAATCATTACAGTCATTTTAGTGTGTACTGCAGGCACGACAGTCATTTAAATACACTGATACGTCTCCAGTATTTTATTTCTATCTCTCTCTCTCTCTCTCTCTCTCTCTCTCTCTCTCTCTCTCTCTCTCTCTCTCTCTCTATATATATATATATATCTATATATATATATATATATATATATATATATCTATATCTATATATATATATATAGAGCGCTCATGTACTGGTGTGAAGCTGGTCATATGTTGACCTAACTAAGTCCATTATTCCCTTATCAAGTCTTTCTGTTGCCTACATTCCACACAGTCTGTACTCTGATTTCTATGTAGTTTCCTCAATTCTTCTCTTCTGCTACTCTACGGTGGGTAACACTATACACAATTAGCTTAGAAATACAACCAAATAATGTAAAAAAAAAAAAAAAAAATCTGAATCCCAGCACAAGACAGACGGCAACATACAGTTGTGGAAAAGAATTATTAGACCATCAAAAATGATAGTTATGTAATCCAGTACTAACTCCTGTGTGTATCATGTGACTAAAACAGACAGAAAAGAAAACATAGAATGCTTAAAAGCACTGTTTTTGTCAGTACAGTGTCATAGATATTGATGTAAGAACTGAAGCGATTGTGGTTTTTATCAAGAAAACATGGAAAATAGACAGATATCAGCTCTGGAATTAAACTACTATGAGCTGTTTCTGTTATTTTTATTTTACTGTTATTTTTGTTGTTATTTGTCTCAACAAATGTACCTTTAATTGTACCAGGCATTAAAATGAACAAGAAATTGAAGAAAACAAGGGTGGTCTAATAATTTTTTCTGTGACTGTAGACCTGATGATAGTTTTCAAAAGCCCATGTTTTGTTTGGTTAATTTTCAGAAGTGGACAGTGTGACTGATGTAAGAATTGTATTTTACCCCCAAAGGATACACTCAGCTCTGTGATTGGTGGAGCGTCGGCGTCATCCTGTATGAAATGGTCGTTGGACAGCCTCCCTTCTTGGCAACCACCCCCCTGGAAACGCAGCTGAAGGTATGTGAAGCACCTGCAGTGAAATGTTGTGTGTGGTGTGTTGTACATTGTGTTGATGTTTATGTTGTTTCTCAGGTGATCAACTGGAAGAGCACGCTGCACATTCCCCTTCCAGCCAAGCTCAGCCCGGAGGCGTCCGACCTCATCATCCAACTGTGCCGCGGCCCCGAGGATCGACTGGGTAAGAACGGCGCGGATGAAATCAAAGCTCATCCGTTCTTCAAATCCATCGACTTCTCCAGCGACCTCCGGCAGCAGGAGGCGCCGTACGTCCCCACCATCGCCCACTCCACGGACACTTCCAACTTCGACCCCGTGGATCCGGATAAACTGTGGAGCACCGACAGCGAGGGCGAAGACAACCACAACGACACCCTCAGCTGCTGGTTCCGCAATGGCAAACACCCCGAACACGCCTTCTACGAGTTCACCTTCCGCCGCTTCTTCGACGATAACGGCCATCCGTACAGCTGCCCCAAACCCATCGAGTACGAGGGCTACAACGAGGACGAGGCGGACTCAGAGGGCCCCGTTCAGGAGGCAGACGGCTCCCTGGCGGCTCAGGGCCGGGACCTGGTCTACGTGTAGCACCAGCTGCTTGTACATAATGAGTTTGTGGAAGGTTCCTGTGTGTGTGAAGGGGGTTACAAAGGTACAGCATTTCGAAATCACGACGTAGGAAAGCCTGGTTTTAGGAGCATTCTGCGGCGCTCGGCCACATGAACGGAAAACAGCAGAGTGTATCAGCCTCTCCGCTAGTTTGTGCACTTTTTGGCTCCCGATGCCGATTTGCTTTTGCTACCTGATGAAAAGATCGACTCCTGCAAAACAAGTCTGAAAAGCCTAAACATGAACGTGACCAAAACCAAGAACAGTCATGAGCCCCTGGCATTCATACGCACTTAGACTTATTTATTTTAGCTGGAAACACTAATAATAGCAGACGAGTAAAGATTTTCGACGCCTGTTGCCACAACACACCACTCATTACAGTAACATTTTCCACCCAGATGACAGGCAGTAGCTCCAGTCTGGATTACATCACGCTTTAATTTTCATGTTCAGTCGACTCAATGAGCTGCTGCTTCCTTCCCATCACTGAACTAACTTTTTTTTTGGTTTTTTTTACTCTTTAAAAACTCACAACAATTGTTACTTGTTTTTAAGTCACTGAAAGGTCTCAACCATCTCCAGAAAAACACTAAATTGGCAGAACTGACCACAGGACCACTGCTCTGAGGTTTGAGTTGGCTCCTCGTCGCTGAGCAGCAGACGTTTATTTATGCAGCACATTCATACAGGGTTTTGGACCTAGGGCTGGGTGACGCTGCTTAAAACGTTCACAGGGGTCCATATCGATGATGGTCAACACAAATGACAAATCGTTAGCCTCTAAAATTTAAACAAATGAGTTTTGGTCAAATGGTTATTTATGATTTTAGAGCTCGAACGCTCAAAATACAAGAATAATCAAAAATATTGCTGTAAATTGCAACATTTTATGGTTGTTTTTTTTTTTGTCATGGAAGTAAAATAAACACTAAGGGCATGGCCAAATATGGTGATGATCTTAGCTGGGGATCTGTAAGTAAAGTTATCACTGTAATGTATAAAAATTATGTTGCGATATGATCCTAACCCTAATCACATAATAATAATAATAATAATAATAATAATAATAATAATAATAATAATAATAATAATAATACATTTTTATTCATGGCTTCCCTTTGCAGTGCTTAAATACAAGAAAGAACAGTGCAGTTATGTGTAAGGATAAGTTAACAAAGTAAATAGATGGTATTAAAAAGACAAAAAAAAAGAATAAAATTTGACAAATATATGAAAGTAACTCCATTAAGTTAAAATGACTCCACGGTCTTTTGATGTAACGCAATAACACGAACAATCGAAACAGTTTTGTCAACAAACCAGGATGTAATGTCTGGAATTTGTGTCTATTTCTGTTTGTTTATGATTTTAATTCTCACAAGTCTTCAGAGGATGAAACTGAAATCATAGGATTCTTGTACATCAGAGGTGGCGAGCGCAAACATGAGCCAAAACCTGCTCAAACTAAGTCCACAAAACATACGAACACCCGAGCTGTGTGCGACAGGTGCTGCCTGAAAACCTACGACGAACAGGAAGTAGAAAATGTCTTAAAGCGAACCCCCTTAAAGCCTTAATTTATTTAAAAATAAACAAAAAAAACACCCTGTACCTGGTTACGATAGTGTAGATGCTGTTTGAGTGTGGGAATTATTGTTGTTGGAATTCCATTTATTGGTCTTAATTTATATTGTCGTGTCTGTTGACGGGGACTTAGATGAGAGCTGTAGAACTGTGCAGGGATAAATTGCTCTAATTATTCATTGCTGTGCCTTTTTTTTTTTTTTGTTTTTTTGATCATTTGTTATCTTTCACCAAATATAAAGAGGGTTAATAATCAGACTGGCATTTTTTCGTAGCTGTAGCTGATTGAACTAGTCGTTTTATTTTTCTAATTTATACCTAAAACGTATTTATAAATTAAGTTGTATACAGTCGATGTAAATAATTGCCTCTTCCCTATCTGTCAGCTGATTGTTTTTTCCTTAGGGCAGGCCCTCGTCGGTGTCCACTGCTGCTGCCTTCTGTCGAAACGTTGTGCGATTTGTCACTGGACGACCTGAAACGCCCACAACACTAACGCGCGTCGGACTTTGAGTAGATGTCTTTTTCGTACGATTTCCTGTCTGTTCTCACCATTCCAGCTTCACTCTTGTCTCTCAACCAAAGCACTAAATAGGTCAGTTTTCACCTTTTTGTACAGAAGTTCAGAAAAACAACACATCACACATTAAATCAGATAGTCAGTGCTTAAAAACCCGGTTCTTCAAGTTCTTTGTGGATGTTTTTGTGCTGAATTGGAAAAACAAAAAGTAACTGGATTGACGGAGTGGAGAGAAAAACTCCTTCTTGCCACGTATCGCGTATCTGGTTTTGTAACCGGCTGTACTTTGTGTTTAGGAAACATCTCTGAATGTAGTTACACACTAATGGTGACCACTGGCATTCTGCACTGGTTTTGTGTTATGTAAGTGAGAGAATTTTATTTTTGTGTACATTGTTTCTCTGGGAGGTTGGGTACCGGGACGAGGGTCATAAATAAAGAATGTAAAGAACATGCACACACACTGTCGTATCGTTATTGGTGGAATGAAACTGTCGGACTGCGTTTCATCTTTCTCAGCAAAAGAAATAAACAAAAGCAGGACTTCTTAAATATTTAATCTGTTAAATCAGCATGTAAGGTATATCGTAAGCATTTGGATTTTGTAGCTTTGTCAGCTTCAATTCAAGAGGTTTAACAAAATAATATATTAATGACTAGTTGTCATTATTTTAACTTGCTTTTAAGAAATGTGAGGAATTAATTGGAAAAACTGACCAATAAACTGCTTCATGTCCTGCAACATTCTAGGCCAGGGGTGTCAGTCATTTTAGTTCAGGGGCCACATACAACCTAATATGGTATAAAGAGGGCCGGACCAGTGAAAAAATGTAAATAACAGGTTAAGAAGTGTCAAGTGGGGGGGGGGGGGATTCCACAATGAAAATGTTTACATTTATGAATTGTACACGAACATAACAAACAAATATGAACAACCTGAAAATACTTAAAGGTGGGGTGGGAGATCTTTTTTGGCACATATTTTACCATTTGGCTTAAAAATCTCCCCACAGTCGCGTT
>JAQQZY010000017.1:19920303-19931132 GCA_030068375.1 Ostorhinchus rueppellii | reverse complement strand
ATGTGATTGGCTGATTAGGAATTTGCGTTTAACGAGCAGTTGGACAGGTGTGCCTAATAAAGTGGCCGGTGAGTGTACATACATACACAGGAAAAGAATTATAAAATCATCTCAGTTTCAGCCCCATAAACTTGCCCCAGCTGCAGTATTATAACAATACATTTATGTATAATATTTATAATTTATTTTATGGCACATTTTAGCTGAACATGTAACAAGTTCAGTTCATGTACATTCACAAACTAAGCTCTGGAACAGGGGTGGACAATCCTGGTCCTCGAGGGCCCGTATCCTGCATGTTTTAGATGTTTCCTCTTCCAGTACACCTGACAGTTGTTATCAGGCTTCAGCAGAGCTTGATGATAGGCTGACCATTTGAACCTGGAGTGATGGAAGAGGGAAACATCTAAAACATGCAGGATACTGGCCCTCCAGGACCAGGATTGCCCACCCCTGTTCTAGAACAATACAATTACACAGTAGTTTGGTGGGTGCTTTAATGTTCTGCTGGTGGTTGAATCTCTGAATCCATCTGGAATATGGTGAATTTAACCATCATTATGTATCATTAATTTTATTTAAAAATGCTAGAACATGTATTTTCAACTTAACAGTCATTAAACTAATTCATGTCCAGCTTTAAGTGTGATGGAGGGTTCTTTTTTCATTTCTATTGTTTTATAGATATTGTCCAGATTAAACTCTAAAATCAAACAGATTTACTCAAATGCCTACATTTAATTCTACTGCATATTACTAAAAAGTACTTATACTCTACTTATATTTTGATGTCTTGTAAATGAACAGACAATATTAGATTTTTTAAAAACTGAAACAAAAAAAACAAAAGGTGCAAAAAAACAAAACAAACAAAAACAAGGTGCCTTGAGATTAAAAGGGAAATAAACATGTGGGAAAGGTCCCGAGTCTGGACCAGCTTGTCCAGGACTGCCAGTCCAGCTGTTCATACCATTTGTTTCAGTCAGATCCACTGCAACCGTTGTCGTCCTTTAGTTTCTTATAATTCTACGTAAATGACTTCAGCGTTCTCAGATTTGTTTAGGCAAGTGTCTTACATTTAGCTCCGTCAGCTTGTTGGCTAATTTGACATAAACTCGACTGTTTCATGCCGTCAATTCAAAGTTGCTCTGAATTCCCTCCTCTGCAAATGTGCTTAAAACAGCCTGGAGCTCATCGTCTGTCCACTTGTCGTAGCTTTACTTTTGGACCATTTTCTGAATTATTAAAAGACGAGGCTTGTGGATATGAACTAAAACAAAGTTTGCTTAATGGTGGGTGAACAGAACGCGGAACACTATAAGTGTAGTCCACCAATCAGTGTTATCCAGCACAAACATCCACCAGCCAAGAATTCCAGGTAATCTAAAAAGTACTACCTCCCTACCAGGAACTTCTTCGAGGAAAGTATGGGGGCGAGGGAAATATTTTTACCCAAGTAATTTAGATAGAAAGGGACTGGGGTTTTTTCAAAGTTCCAGGTAATGCTCAAGATTCCTACTAAAGTTCCCTCAGTGGAAAAGGGCCAAATGCTGCATTCTTTGAACTAATTCAACAATAACCACTTCTCTAGCTTTGAAGGTCTGCGGGACACTCAGAAGTCTGCAAGGACAGAGCGGACACCCCGGAGGATTTCCACAGTGCAGTACATACTGCCGGTACTGTGCGGAAATTTGTAAAGCCAGGCCAAATTTAGCTCAACAGCAGTAAGGGATAACGTCGATTCCTTGGACTGTTTATGTACCGTGCTTTACAGGGTATAACAAACATTTAGCCAAGAGCGCACCTGGTGTTTTGAGTCAGACCAAAAGAAAGACGCTGCTCAAACATTGGTGGGACTAACAAGAAGGTCTGAGGACAAGGACACAGGTCTGGAGTCAGAGTCGATTCTAGGACACAGTGACAAAAGCAGTGAAAACTGATGAAGGAGCCGATGACTGGGACACTGACAACCCTCTGGGTGTAACAACCAGAAAACCTACTGCCTCCGATGGATCTGAAAGAAGAATGAGTCCTGTGTATGGGCTTTTACTGGATCCACAAATGGGGCTCTATCACAGAAAGGACGCTGGAAACAATCAAATCATTGCTTGGGTTTGGCAGTTGGCACGGCACTGCCAGAATAACCAAAAGGCTTCTTTGGTGTGGAAAAACATGTGCTTACTAAAAGGACATAAAACCAGCTTCTAAGACAAACCTTCTGAGGACACCAGAACTGTACCTTATTTATTCTTATGCTCCATTAAGAGGAAATGATGCTGACTAACCCATTCAATCCATCCTGCCTGGTAAATTAGGACTGTTACTGTATTCAACGGGAACTACAAACTTCCCATTAAGACCCATGTTGGTGAAAAGCCATTCATGTTCCCTTGAAATATCCCTTTCACATTACTTCTCTTCTCTTCAACCATTGACCACAACAATGTAACCACTGAGTGGAAACCGAGGTGCCTCTGAGAACCATCCACCAAATGAAACATGAATTAATGTTCATTAGATCTGAAGTCATTTCATTGGTTATGGTTGCCTTGTGGACTCTGGAGACCCATTTAATAGTTCCAGTGAATCCATGTCTGAATGATTTAAAATTACATAAGGTTAATGGATGAATGTACATAATGTATATGCACATTCATATTTACACAGTAAGCCGCATCGTCACTTCCTTCCACACCTGCAGTATGATTAGCTAGCTTGCAGGGTGGAAGGCAAATTAAGCCTTACCAAGAGAACTTGATGCAAGAGGAGTCTAGACAGTGTTAGATAAAGACATAGCTATACCTTGAATGCTAATTGGGAGTTCTAGGGCAGTGGCACTGAGACACCTAGAGAGGTGATACCGTCCTCATCTAGGGTAGAGACAGCAGGTTGAACCGCTATCACTGGAATCCTCCTCACTCTCTTTTTGTCTCTCTCTTTCCCAGTCTATTATGATGATGAGCTTGCTTGCCACATCCCTTTGATGCCAACTTATAGATGTATGCATTTAGCTTTCTCTTACACAATCAGCATCAAAAGTACATGCCCACGCACAGGCCTGGCTCAAAGCACATGCATGCATGCACAAAGCAAACCGCACATCCACAGTCTCATTCTCTTCAAAAAAAAACAAAACAAAACACATTAACGGAACACACGCACATACATCCACATGCACATACACGGACGGGCAGGGATATAAGTAATTTAGCACAGTGTGACACTTTCACGGTCTAATTAGCCCCAGTGTTGCAGTAAACACGTCCCAATGACCCTCCAGTTCTGGTTACTCATTAAGTATAGATGGGGCTGAGGATGGCCAGCCTCGCTTATCCATCAGGACCTGACTCGTCACCACTGTTATGGCTCCTAGAACCCTCCAGAACCTCCAGATGAGCACCATATACAGTATGTTCAGTCAGTCAGTACGTTCAGCCATGAGCCTCTTTTGTGGTTATGTATGTGCAAGTACATGATGGGAGAGAAAATAATCCTATTTGAGATCAAGCCCGTGCATATAGCGGATGCATGTGTGTATTTAGAGTGACGTGTGAACACAAGGATTCAAGGAAGTCTCTAGAGGGATGCTGCATGGTGTTTGAAGAGACAGCCATGTTGCTTGGTGCTGCTGCTGCTGCTGCTGCCTTTGACGCGGTGATGGGGACTTTCCTCTTTCTCTGTTGCGGTAGCAGACGTGGCCAGCGAGCTGTGATCAAACTGTGCCTTCATCCCTCCCCTCCCTCTCTCTCCCTCTCTCTCCCTCTCTCATCAGCTGGAAGGCTTCAGCAGCAGGGTGCCCCAGATTCACAGACCACCTCCCTCCTCTTAACCAACGCAGCAGCTGCCTCCCAACTCTGGTCCACTACTGACACCTTGTGGGCAAAAGAGGGGAAGTGCAGAAAAGCACTCCACAAGATTGAGATGCAGGTTTTTGGAATATATTAACCTTCATAAACTCAAGGCTATTAACTTCTTATGACTACGAGGGAGTCTAAACAAATCAAAGCTATGCATTTTCACTTTTAATCATGTTTTTTGGGTAATATAAGGAAGTAGTAGTAACTAATCACACATTAACATTAGAACAATGTGGAAAAGAACTTGAGATGAGCATTTCCTTGACTGAACCTGTTTGTTTTGATGTATTTATTTAATGTTTCGTCAATCACTGCTGAGTAATAATAATAATAATAATAATAATAATGATGCATGGACACATCTGAGGCGCTTGGTTTGAAAATAGATCCCATTTTGACCCAATTTTCCACAAAGTGGACAGTCACGACAAAACTGTGGATATCACCAAGTTGTCTATACACTCTCGGAATTATTTGTCACCGCCATTACAGTGAAATGACTCCTCCGTCAAATGCAACCAGTAAGAATGTATAATTGGAAATTTTTGGAGAAGAGGCTGTGACTAGAGGATGTTATCAGCAACTATCTTCAATAATTCAACTAAATGTGGCAACCTAAACAGAGTTCATTTAGAACAACACAAAACATAGGCCTATTTCACTGCAAATTATGAAGTGTCAGAATTACTGTGATGGTTGTAATTATAACGTCCAGCCTCAGTCTTTGTTATACTTTCTCTCAATGTAGTATAGTTTCAATGAAAAAAACATATTTGAGGAGTTTCTGTGGAATATAATGGATTAGAACTGTGAAATTGGCAATAACAGATTTAATTTGTTGGCGTTATCGTCCGGCTCTGACTCCATGTATCTTGTTAAAAGTTGTCTCCACAGCTTTTTGATCGATTGTTTTACATTTACAGCTTTACTAACTGACCGACCACTTCATATTACCAATAGGGCAAACAAAGGTCGCTGCAGTTCTGTATGTGACGTCTCCACAGGCCTCAGAATAAAGACACAGACGCTGAGGGACGAAGGAAAATGGCACTTCAGTGTAGATCTTCAATCGATACCAGTATGTGGTGTTAATCTCTGGCAGAAAGAAGTGTGTGAAAGGTTGAACAGCGCAGCACACTGAAGAGCCATTATCAAATAAGACGAGCTCAGCATTTTCTTCCCAAATAAGTCACTTTGTGTGTCGCAGGAGACGAGCCAGGGTTCAGCGAACCTCAGGGGTGACTTTGGGTTGAGCAACGTCAGGAACATTGTCCCTTTTATGCACTGAAGAGTTATGTAAGATTGTATCGGAGAGGTTCTTTTTTTTTAGGGGCATTCGAGGCCAATTCCAGGAGGATATTTAAGGTTCAGTGGAATGCTTTGATCTTAACACTTCTTAGTCCGAAAAAGGAAATTAGCTTGACCCAAGCTGAGACGTGAAGGACTGAAAGCAGAGATGAACTAGCTTCACTTTTTGCAAGACACGCAAATATGAGTCAATATGAAAGAAGATAAAAACAATGTCTGTCAAATGGAGACTGAACCAGGGCCATTATGTCATTACATACAATGGACAATGCAATACTCACAACACATGCACCTTATTCTCTTAATCTCACCTTAATTGTTGTACATATTTCTCATTTGTAGGACAGTTAGCTTTCTGTATATATTATGTTTTGTAGCTTCTGTATATTGCTTACATTTTTTAGTATTTTGTGTGATATTTTACACAATCCACTTTTTACACTGTTTTTGCAGCTAAACAGAACAGAGCTGCTAAATACATTTTCATTGGTCCTGTGTCAGTGTCAATAAAGATCTATTCTATTGTATTCTATGCAAACTAAAAACTAAAAAACTGAAAATGCAAGGCTGCAGTTACAATCAACTCTATTTTTCCTCCAGTGTAAAGGGTTCACGATGCACAAGAATAAAATGGTTCTGCACAATAAGAGACGTTTAATAAACAATGGTTTTTATAAATGACACTTGTAGTCATGCATTCTTTCATCCAGCCTTTTTCAGCTTCAACATCTCTCTGTTTTTCTCATAACTCATGAAAAATTGCACTGAAACATAAAACCAAACAAAACAATTAAAATGATAATAAAAACACTTTTATATTTGTAAATCTAACTGTGATATGAACTGTACAGGACATTTAAAGTGCAAGTTACACTCCCCACAGATGATATAAACAAAGTTTTAATAATTAGCTGTACATGCATTGGCACAATGTCACATTTTTCTTCTCACCTCCTACTTAAATGTGGAAAAAGAACATAATGCATGAAAAGGTAAAAAGAAAGATGACATTTTCTTTTTTTTTTAAAAATAATTGCAACAGACTTCTATAGTTGTTCTCTACAGTGGATGCAGTGTGAGGCTTCAGACACTTTGTCACATTTATATCTATAATATAATGTTACAAGCACCTGTTTTTACAATACTGTTTGTTGAAATATGTCTGTGGTGTTAAAAAATAGAAAGAACTGGAAATACAACACAATGTAAGACCCCCTTCGCTGATAAAAGCATCATTAACGCTTGCACAAAAAGGTTCAAATGGACGGATTTAACACATAAAACTTTGTAACCTTGGCTTTTCAAAGAACTGTTAGTTATATTTTTATTGACAATATGGAGAAAGATGGAGGGGAGAATAGGAAAAGCCAAAAACAGAGAAAGAACAGGAGATTTGTTTGATTTACACTGCATTAGAATTATTTACTCATAGACAAAAAAAATATGCAACAGACTGGCCAAAGAAAAAAAAAAAAAAAAAAAGACATTATGGATTATAAATTTGAGGCTGTCACAACCCTGGCACCACAGACAAAAAAAAATGCTTTTGATCCAAATAAAACCTGAATCCTGCCTTAAAAGCTGATTAGGAGGCACTGTAAGACGCATGGCAATATGACAGAAGACAAAAGGAGGAGTATCACAGTGAAATCAACACAAAACGCTGCCTTTCTGATTCTATATACAGGCCGCCTCTTGTTACTGTATGATTCAATACAGTAGGCCTCCATTAAAACGATTCGGATCTGATTAGTGCATGGGGCTGGCCTGAGTTTGAACAGAAAACACACTACCATGAAAATTACACTAAAACATCAAGAGACTGTTTAGAACAGCGGCTCCCCTGGTGGGTCTCAACAAACCCCTGTGGAGGGTTCACCGAGTAATACTTTTATCTCATTATTAGCACAACATAATCATATACTCAAAATGGATGAATCATTGCTTTTATTCTCCACCTGCACATTAACACTTGTGCAATTCAGTTCACGCAGAACAGATTTTTTTTTTTAATTATTATTATTATTATTATTATTATTATTTTTTTTTTTTTTTTTTTTTTACTGGGGGCCCCTTGGGATCCTAATACAGATTTCTGAAGCTCTGTGGAGCATGAAATTCAAGTCTAACCCTGTGCATGTGGAGAGGCAAATCAAACATACAGCTGACGGCATCTTCCCCTGGATGAGGGTTTCTCATGCACTCTTTAATTGACCCGCTTTGACCTGCTTTGAGTCCTCGTGGTGCTAACACAGAACAGAGTAAGGCTTCACTGCATTTATAGCTCAGGACTGGGTTTTTTCTTTTTTTTTTTTTTTTTTTTAATTCCTTTTTTAAGCCAAGGCATTGTCTTGTCTCAGAAAGGCACGCGACTGAGCTCCGCGCTTCACAGTACACTACTGCTTTTTTGTTTCTTCTCCCTTTTGTTTTTAGCAGCACTTTGCATTCGTCTCCGTTCCAGAGAAAATGACACTTTGTGACCTTGTCGATATCAACATACGTACATATTTACAGAGAGGAGTATCCCCTCGGACGAGTGATTGACCATTTTTACACAAGTTTTTTTTTGTTACTTATATGAAGACAGATGTATGTGTGTGTTGTGTTTTTTTTTTTTTTTTTATGTTCGTATGCACTTGTCAAGCGTGTAGAACCATACCACATGGAAAGGAGAAACACAGCAGAGATGGCATCTGAGATGTGTGTGTGTGTGTGTGTTTGGTTTTTATGAGTGCTTGATAGTGTATTTGCCTTTCTGCAACTGGCTGATGTACAGCTTTGACTTGGTGCCGTCCAGTCGCTTGAACCACACCTCGTCGTTGTTGATGGTGGTGATGATGGCACTGCAGGACACAGACAGACAAATATATGAGCACCGAATCGAACTGCACTCAACACAAAGGACATGAGGAACTGAGTGTAGGAAGTGATACAGTACAAATGTTATTTTAATGTGTTATTCTAATTGGCCTATGTTTGTTTTACACTGACCTCTGCACTTTTATTGTAAAGCACTTTGTGATTAATTCTGTGAAAAATGGTATAGAAATAAAGTTGACAAACTCTTATGTGTAAAGTAAAATTTTCAGGCGAGTATTTCGATTTCTGACACAGTTTCCACTTCTACTCCCTACGCACTTTTGCCACCTCTGTTGAAAATGGTAATGACACCCAAATAATAAATATATAAATAAATAGTAATAATAACAAATGCATTCACTGCTGGTGTAAATCTATCACTTATCTCCATCTACCAGTACTGTGCCAAAGTCTTAGCCCACCGATAGCTTTATCGTTTCTGCAAGATTGAAATGAGTACGCATATTTACTTCTCCTTCTCTTTTCTTCAGATACAACAGGAAAATACAGGAAATACTGTATATGCACAGCCTTAAAAGACACACAAAAAACTGAACTAAATGGGCTGTAAAAGTTAAATTCCCTATTTATTGTGACTTCTTTGCCCATGAAAAGAAACAGCACAAACAGTTAAAAATGTCTGATGTGTTGAATGAAACCTGGGATAAAACAGCGGATAATTCACGCAATCGCCTAAATCTTACATTATCTGAACAAAAGGGTTAAAGACATGTTAAGTGTAAAGGGAGATCACGCTAAATATGACCACTTTGGTTTATAGAAGCTGTTTTTTTCCCTGAAACTTTGATTTTTTCTTGCCGTACACACGTCACATATATTAGATTAATACAGAGACTGAGAAATACACATATATGGTCATTAGAACTTTACTAAACTAACAACCCGAACGTTGGTCTAGGTCTTTTACACAGGACTGTACGTATACAGCGTGTGTTAGGAAAGTGTTTGGAGATCATGGTATTCAAGGCTGTTCACACCAACCACCTGTTGGGATTGTTTTGCCATTGTGCGGATGTGTGTGGGGTGGTGTGATGTGAAAAGCTGACATCAATGCATACCGTCTATTCACTGTGTGTCCTGAAAACACACAGTGCAGGTGGCACAAACAGCAGAACATGCAGTCCTACTTTGTTTTTGTTCAAGCCCATCTACAGTATGATCTCTAACATCCTGAAAAGTGTGTATCTAGGCCAAACACACACATTAACACTGTTCTTTCATGTCACACGTATAATTCCACAGTAACCGATGCTATCACTAGGACTCAGCTGCAACTCTGTCAACTATAGTATTTGTAAAACTTCATCTACTGCATGAGCATATGACTCTTATAAGGAACGGTAGTGTTTTAGAACGGTCAGGACTGGGATCTGTACTGGACTGAAAGTTATAACCTGGGATTCCACACATATACACAGCTCTATAATTCATATCTATGGCGTCCAACTGCGCGCTGTGTGTTTGAAGTTTCCACAAGTTATAACACTGTGCATCATGGAGCCATTTGATCTTTTCTTGGAAGCCCATAAATGTAGTTTTGGCTGATAGTAAAGTTATGGAATGGGAACCTCTAAACATCAAACATAACTGACAAGTGCTGTCGCTGTGGAATAAACATGCTCGAATAAAGTGACTCACTAAAATGATATTTAACTGGGGCGTTTTGCTCAGTGCTCCTTGGACTAATGAGCAGAAATCCTCATTTTATTTTGACGATCTGCCATTACTTTCCAGAATATTCAGGAGATGAACAGCAAAATGCTCCGTTGTTGTATGCTATAAACAGAAATTATGAATTTAGTATCTCCTAAAACAGTGATTCTCAAGCTTTTTACAGAGGACCACCAAGTCTCACTTCATCATATTTGATTGAAAAAAATTAGGCAAAATTTGTTCCTGTGCCAAAAGTGTCTATTTATATTTTCAAAACTTTGTAAATAACATATATTTACTGTAATATATAAAAAATAACATTTTAAAGTGAATTTTGTTAGCAAAATATAAACTAAAAGTGTCCTCTTTCATTGACAAGAAAAATAAATAAATTGGTCATTAACTAATAAACGAGCCTTTCCATCAACAAAAATAATTACTTAGCTACCCAAAGTCATTTTGAACTAGAGAAGCACTCAGAGTGCAGACCTCCGCCAAGGCAGTGTTTGTACTGTCATCCACTAGATGGCGCTGAATGTACGGATCACCACCAAAATCTAATCATCTGTAGGATACCCCATTTCTGAAAATCTGTGAAAATTTCATGAAAATCCGTCCATAACTTTTGAGTTATCTTGCTAACAGACAAACAGACAAACAAACAGACAAACAGACAGACAAACAGACAGACAAACAAAACCTCCTTGGCGGAGGTAATAATATAAAATATAAATGTTCTTAAAATGTTACTGTAAGAGCCATATGTGCAAAGATAAAGTCACAAATTGTTATGGTCACCTGGTGCATTTTTCTGTCTGGTCATTGGGTGTCGCTGTCCTCTAATTAAGAGCGCAGGTCGCCTCACCTGGTTGTTTTTTGTTTGAACCCAGAAGGGCAAATGGTTTTTGACCGCTGTGGCAGCTAGTGGACTGAGGAGCTGTATGTGTAATTGTTTGATTAATCAACGTCTGCACTTACACGAATGGAATTAAATGCATTTCAATATTCATCACGGACGAGCTGAGCCGAAGACTGCTTTTGTACAGCATATGTACAGGATATGTCCGCTCTGGGTCAAGGAAGAGATGATTACATTTTGGAGGTGATCCAGATCACTGTCTGGATCCAGGA
>JAQQZY010000017.1:19833577-19848879 GCA_030068375.1 Ostorhinchus rueppellii | reverse complement strand
CACACACACACACACACACACACACACACACACACACACACACACACACACACACGCACACACACACACACACACACTCAGGCACTTTCAGAATGATTCCTGGACTAAAAGGGTTTTCCTTATGGGGACCTACTTTTTGGTCCCCATAACGTGACTGTGTAAACAGCACTTTGTCCCCAAAAAGTGATGATGACAAGCACACACACATACACATACACACATGTTTGTCACATCCAACTCAATAAATGCTGTGAGCTCCAGTAAATGTTCTAATCTACTCTATGTCCCATTTGAGTCAAAAGAGGCCGTAGCGCTTCTCTCTGTTCTCTTTTGTTTCCTTTAGCTACCTGGACATAAACAGACAGGAAGCTCAACTATAAATACAGGGGTGGATGTTCTCCTTTCAAAATGACTCCAAGTGTCTAACTATAGAAGTGGAAAGCCTTTTGGTTTCATGTGGGTGTTCTATGTGGTGCCTTCTGCATTAGTCTGAGTTCAGACCAGAGGATTATTGTACAGTCAGAGGCATCTCTATGCGGATTACTGGCCTCTTTTTGCTTTGGGTATCACCAGCACTTCTATACATAAATGGTATTTAAAGCTACGCCAAATAGCACTTTTCTATTAGTAACAGGTCAGATGACCACAACTAATGATGATGATGATGCCTCAGGGTTATTTGAAGTGATGAATCATCAGATAACGTTGGGTATTTTAGTCTGTACGTCAGTCTATTATTTTGGTTTTGGGTGGATTTTTACTGCCCTACTCAACATTAGTTTCAAGCCACAGCAGCGACTGCGTTTCTTTTCAGCAGAAAAACGCTGATAAAGTCTGACACACCAGAGGAAGGACAGAGGGAGGGTGAATGTTGGACTTCTAATCATCATGTGATCATAACAAAGCTCCAGATGAATATTATTACTGTGTTTTTTAGTTACTGTCACTTGTTTTCACTTCTCAGGCTGAAAAAAACTACATTCTATTGTTCCATAAAGACCTAAAGACAGACTTTTGTCATGTATTTCCGTGTATTTTGACATATGGGTGCTTCTATGAAAACAGGACACTAATGTAGACTAATGCTTTAAAGCAAGTTTGGAAACACTTTGGGTCTATTTTAAAAAGAAATATTTACTGAGATAAAAGAGAAACTATTTTTTCAGATGAAACACATTTTTATATAATTTTTATGCAAAAATTTGCATGTAACACGGTAAAAAGGACACGAAAATTATACGCTACTATTTTTTGGAATATCTTTTTATTCTCTCGTGGGTACACTTTAGGAACTGAAGTAAAAATGCAAGGCAGAGTGTTTCATAAAAATGACCACTGTTGCAAAATCACTTCGTGTTTAAATGGGCAGGCTCCGCGTGTAATGCAAGTGGACACGATGGGATATGGATGAAACCTGGACTGAGACCGCGATTCATGAAAAAACCCACATGTCTGGATTGGAAAACTAGGAACTAGGAACAGCAAATTTAACACAGTGTCTTAATTTAAAACACTATATAAGATCATTTCAAGCCATGTTTCCAGACAAGATGTACTGACACCTATAGGTAGTTTTTCAGGTCCCAGTTTTGGTCCTAGTTTCAAAAATTCATAAATTTTGGGATCGCTCAGAGCAAGAGTTTAATGAGGAAATATGTCTAATGACAGGAAATATGTCTAAATTTCTCTTTCAAAAGCTGGCAAAATACCAGATACCAACATAAACCCAGTTTCGTGGAAAATCCTATATAGCAGTACTTTATAAGCAAAATCCTTCTTTATATTTATGCTGTTATTTGCTGTAAAAGAGTACGTTATTCCTTTAATGATGATTGTCATGGTCACAGTGAGCAATGCAAGTTATTACGGGACAAAACATGTTCCTAAAGAGAACGTGAAAGTGATTTTCTTAAGTCCATGTTGCTTTACACATCAGAGTGATTGATTGTTCATACCTGTCTTCGCAGCAGTGACACTCTGACCATGCATGCATCAGTTTAAGTCTGTTTTTTTTCTGGTATGATACTAATGATGTTGAGAAATTTCTTCCTACACCCATCATCGCAGGGATTAGTATCCAAACCAAACATCTAAAGCTGAATGAATACATGCCATACATACATGCCACATTTTCCAGACAGAACTACTAAAAATATGTGTAAAAAAAAAAAAAAATCAAATCTACTAAATCTGGGTACATGTAAAAACACATGAACCCAGATGCATTTGTTAGGTTATTCATACTCTTGTCTGTATTTTTGTCACCAAACCCCCCTCTTCCATCCACGCTGTCGGCTGCCTGTGTATCCCGTCTGAAACATGAGTGACGGACACCGGGGGCTGCGCCTTCCACAGGAAAGTACCTAAAGAATACATCTGGACCTCAGTGTCCGTTAAAAAGCGCCACCCTCCACCCAGACAGATTATTGTGCAGAGGATGTTTCACTATAGTTTCTCCCTGACCAAACAGTTACATAAACCGTTCTGAAAAAGGGAGCAGGCCTCCACCCTGCAAAACAAAACACCCACTGAACAGCCAACAGCCCTTCAACGAAACCAGGAGGTGAAAACTATCTATCTGCTGAGAATCGGAATGATATTTCAAGGAAAACATGCTCAGTGATGGTTAGTTGACCAAATTAACCCACACTGCTTATATATTTATATATGATCATTTTTCCTCTATATTTAACTTTTCTTATGTTATCCTCTGCTTTTTGCTGTTTTTCAGTGACTAATAGGAAGTTTCCCATATTTAATTCACTGATCATGCGCATGTTATTAAAATCTCAAATTAAAGTTGAGGGTTATTACATCATAAACAGAGAAAACTCAAGAAAAAGTGAGTTTTTCAGTAACTGAATGTAAAACCAAGCCTTTCCATCCACTGTCATTGATTCAACTCCATGGGTTTTACTAGTGAATTGATTTTGTTAAAGATGACGGTGTTTCTACGGCAACTACAAAGCCTCTGCACATCCAAATATCTGATGACCATGAAAAGATGACAAACTGTATTTTGTGTAATTTATATCAGTTTTGCTAATCTCGTGTTTTTTCATTGCTATGACTCAGAATAGATGTAACTTTATCATTAAAGAAGCTGACTGAATGTCTTCAGTTGTATAAATGGGAGAGGGGGTGGGATTTCATATGTTTTCTTCTTCCCACTCCTTTTCGAACACTACTTGTTGAATTGAAGTGTTTTTGTTATTTTTTGCTTTGAAAAAAAAACTTTTCTTTTTAATTTATTTGATGTTTTCCTTGGATTTGCATGGTGCTTGGTGTATTTGCTCTGCCATTGGCTCTTTGTATTTAGGAGATGTTTTGGTTCTTTCCTTTCCTTTTTTTTTTAAACCAACCAACCAACCAACCAACAATCCAACCAACCAACCAACCAACCAACCAACCAACCAACCAACCAACCAACCAACCAACCAAACAAACAAACAAACAAACAAACACTAATTTACATGTATTGATAGGATGAGTGGATCAACAGGTATTAAACAGTTTTGATCAGTGGATCGCCAGTGGATGTTTGGGTCTTTATGGGTTAAAATAAGCAGAAAAGACATTTTCTGTCATTTTTGCAAAGAAAAATGAACACTTCTTGGAAGCCTGTTCAAATGGCAGTCTTAAAAGTGTTATTATTATCCTTCAAACATATTTACGTGATCTGAAATTAGTCTCAAACTAAGTGGATTCGATACTCAGAGGCAGTAAGTATTGAATTCAGTATTTGTTCTTATTACAACATGTTGATTAAATCCAGCTTTAGGTTGGAGGATGGTTCAGATAAGTAAATAGATGTTGACCTTTTCCGCCAACATTCCCAGAAACTTTTATTACCAGGAACTTAGTTACCCGAGTTAAAGAATTCCTGGTAATCTGCATGTTTCCACCAAGTCACTCAAAGTTCCTGGAAATTAATCAAACCAGGCTCAGTTGTTTCCAGCTGCCAAGTCAAAGGCCCACAATTTTTTTTTTTTTGCAGATTTGGCAAATGTTCAATGAGGTCCAGGCTCTTGTGCTCTTTAGCATATTCAACAAATCAACAGCTTATTAAAATAATGGCCTAAGTCATTTTTTGGAGATTTCTCAGGAAACACAAAAAACTGAACTATTTGTTGAATATATGATATTTCCTAACAATTTTAATCCAAACATTTATAACAACAGATGCCTTTTGACATATAAACAACAATGTCAGTCAAACATGGAACACGAGAGAATTAAATGACTTAGGTGATTATTTTAATAGGGTGATCAAATGTACAGTCCTGTCGAGTATATGACAGTGGAGTTGACTCGTATCTGCTGTTAGAGGAGCTTAAATATTCTCAAAAGAGTCACTTTAAACACAGAGGGCCTCATCTACTAAAGATTTGGATGTATCACAGCATGTGCAAGCTCATTGCCCATGTTTTTGCTCCTATTTTCTGTATAATAAGCCGCTACTTTTTTTCCCACGTTTTGAATCCTGTGGCTCAGGGGCTCCAGGGGTCGCTCTTAAAGTGAGACAGACAGATGGAAGAGGTGATGCACCGAAGAAGACGCTAGTTTTAAGCTTAACTCATTCACACACCCTCATCATGGAAAACACACGAAGAAAAGCAAATGATGCAGCTTTGAAGTTAAAAACAATCAATCTGGCTGTTAAATAGAGACTTTTCTGTTTTTGTAACCAGACGTTTTACTGTTGTTTTTTCTCCCATATAATAATAATAATAATAATAATAATAATAATAATAATAATAATAATAATAATAACTGTATTTATATAGCACCTTTAAAAAGTGTTCTACATACAAGTAAAAAGGGCACAACAGCAGGATGCAAAGAGTAAACAAGGATAGAAAAACAACACGATCAAAGGAATATGTAAAACATCTTGTATAAATAAATACTTAATATATAGACACTGTTTGGAAAAAAGCTGTTAAGGTATATAAATAAATATTCAAAAAATCTTTGTTTACCATTGTTCTGTGTAAATATGGCATGTCTTCTAATCAGCTGTGGCTGTGCAAAAATATTTTTTCATTTAAAATTTGGTGATTGCACTTTATAGTTTGGAAAATATATGACATATATATGCTTTTCCACCTGATAAAGGGTTGTTGTGGTATTTTTTTCTGTCTTGTTTTAGACCAGGGCTGTCAAACTCATGTTAGTTCAGCCAAATTTCATCTGAAGTGGGCCGAACCAGGAAAATAATAACATAATAACATATAAATAATGCCAACTCGAATCTTTTCTTTACGTTTTAGAGCAAAAAAAAGTACATTTACATTATTAAAAATGTTTACATCTAAAAATGATCCTTTCAAATAATGTGAATAACATGAACAAACTGAAAAAATAAGTGTAATTTTAACAATATTAACTCTCAGTTTATCATTTACACATGTACATTATAACGTACAGATCACAGTGGATCTACAAACACACAAAGCATTTAATAACAGGCAGAACTTGTTAAAATTGCACTTACTTCATTGAAGACATTTCAGGTTCTTCATATTTGTTCAGGTTATTCACATTTTTTTTGCTGAACTATACTTTGCTTCAGTGTAAATACATGAAACTGTTTACATTTACAAAGAGAAAAAATTGCAGTTGTCATTATTTATATGATATTCTGTTAGTATTTTACTGGTCCTGCCACTGGCGATTGAATCGGTCTGAATGTGGAACCTGAACTAAGATTGATTGTAAGATTGTTAATATTTTAGTGTAATTCTTAAATTTCACAAATTTATCCCAAGGGCCGAACTGGACCCTTTGGCGGGCCGGATTTGGCCCCCGGGCCTTGTGTTTGACACCTGTATTTTAGACTCTGTGGATATTACTTACAGTCAGGCGGCCGATTCAACCCTTTAACCAATAGATGCAACGAATCATTTAACATTAATATTTAATACGAGTGCGATCTATCTTTGTCTGCTGCATCTGCCCTCTCAACGAGGAAAGAGCAACACTTGATTTGATTTATTTATGAAGACCTTTTACTTAAACTTCCTCCCTACCCATAAGCCTCCACTCCTGACAGGTAGTGTATTTGGAAATGACAGTGTGATCTGGAATTGTGTCAGGATTGGTTGCTGTTGGATGACTGATGGGGGGTGCAGTTGGGAAGTTTTTTTCTGCTGGTTGTAAATCCATTGCTCCTTCAGGGATAATAAATATTCCTTGAACCTTGAACCTGCTATCTACTACCCTTGTATCTGCTCAGTGTATGGTTTCTCTTTACATGAACCAAACATTTTCACTCAGTTCGGACGGTCTGCGTTTACCTCATGTGGGATATTCTCAAGGCTCACCTGCTAATTTTAATGATTTTAATTACTCTTGTTTTTAGCTCTTTTTACGTGCTATTTTTTTTTATTTCTTTTTCACCATATAATGTTGGTAACTTTTTGTTTAATCATGTTTTTACTCTTTTATGCCTCATGTTCCATCTGAGAAGGATGAGCTACACCGTTAACATTCATGTCCACGGTGGGAGCAGACTTATTGCATTGCATACCTGCATTGCTTCGACTTCCTCTTCTTTGTTTTTCTAGTTTATAGCATTTTGTTTTAAGTTTCCAGGTGCACTAAATGTGTCTGTCTGTGGGTGATTATACTCAGAACTAAATACCCAAAACGGAAAAATGAACAGTAACAGTACCAAGATGTAAAGATATAAGAAATACCAGGGTTTCTATATACGCCTTTTTTTTTTTTTTTTAAGTTGTGTTTCAAAATGCTGCATGCAGGTAAAACTAAACCAAAATATATCATGTTCAAGTCTTTTTTTTTTTTTTTGCATGTTGTTGCCCCTGTCTTTCTCTTTTCTCTTATTTTCTTTAAACCTTGAAGCCACAAAATATCCTCTGTGTTAAAAAAAAGAAAAGTTAAGTCAAAGTTTTCTGCACTTTTTGGAAAAAAATAACCTCTGAGTGTGTAAACCACAATAACCTAGTGTATCTGTTGATTTTAATCAGCTCGCTGCTGCGTGTTTTACTCCATAAATGTATCAAATTCAACACATTTTAAAGACCTGTTCTCAAAAAAACAAGCTTAGGCTCAATTGGGACATGTGCGGCTTGTCAAGTCAAGGTTCACAGGTCATATTTTCTTTGCATTGTTGTCATTGTAGCAGCAGCCACCTGTACTAGCAGACTTGCAGCTGAGATAGGAGGTAGAGCAGTGCCAGGGACTTTCCACAGCCCAGTGTGTGTGTGTGTATATACCAAAGCGTACTTTTTTTTTGACAGTCAAATGCATGTTTCTGTATCTGGGCGTGTGTATGTGTGTTTGGGTGTGTAAAGGGCACTGTGTAGAAGACAAGACAGTGAGTGTGTGTCGTGTGAAGTGCCACAAGAGTGAGAAAAACTTTTGCAGCACTGAAGATAATCATGTAGATATGGATGTTTTCAGCGCCCATATGGAAATAATCGAAATATACATATTAATAATGGTGATAATGGGTGGTGCATACAAAACGCAGGCAGTGCGTGACTTAAATGTGACAATGGCTGTTTGAGGTGCTGTGATGTAAGGCTGAAAATATGACCGTAAGTGCTGCAAGCCTGAAGAATAGAAACTAAAGCCCCACAGCAAAGTAACCCGCAGTATCCCAGATCCTATTCCACTTAACCCCCAAAGGGATGTGGTAATAAAACAGTATCTTAAACTGACAATACCTGTCATTCCTCAGTGGCATAGGGAGGTGGGGGGGGTGGTTGCTGAGGAGTTTTTTTTTTTTTTTTTTTTGTCTAAGAGTGTTTTTTAAGTTATATTATAGCCCACAGAGGAAGCAGGAGGCCGAGTACTGGTGGAAATCCCCTTCCCTCAGCAGGCCTGCCTTAGTCTTAGACATACAAGGCCCCACTGAGGCCCACATCAAAGGGGCTGCTGCTGCTGCTCTCATCATCCTCCCTCCGTCTGTCTTTCTATATGTCTCACTGTCCTCCTGTCTCATTGCCTCCTCACCTCTGTTTCCATTTATATGCATGTCTTTGTTACCTCTGAGAAGCAGCTGCACGCCAAAAAAAAAAAAAAAAAAAATTTGCCTCTTCAGGAAAAAAAATTGTAGAGGTGTTGACATACTGCTGTATCCAACCTGGTTATTTTTATCTTCCAGGCCAGGTACACCACCTCTGCTCTGCAAGTGTTATGCAAAACTACAAGTGCAACCTGATTAATTCAACGCTACATGTGCCAGTCAGGTGTTATGTAGTACATTCTTGTCTTTCGGGGACAGAAACAGAAGTGAAAATGCTTGCTAAACTGGTCTCCCCAGAACGCTACAACACCTCTCGTGCCCCCCCCCGTTGCTCAAAGGCTCTCCCAGCCCGCAAAAATTTCAGGTATGCTCTGAGCAACACACGCCTCGGGAGTGGCGGACACAAATGCAGGACAAGGATTGGCGAATGAAAATTTCCAGAGAGAATTTCAGAGCATGCTGTTTTTGCATGCACATGGAGTGGTTATATGTGCACAAACACACATTCACACTTGCACCAGGAAGCACTAAGTCACAAGGAATGGCACTGTGAATTCTGGGTTTTCCCTCTTAATCTCGATGGTCTGATGAGTAGTGTGTGTCTCACGTCCAGGAGGAAGTCGGTTTCCTTTCTGCTGCAACCACTGCACAGACACTGGGCTAAACATAAAAAACAGAGTCAAAACATGAACCTGTTTCTCATCAAACACACAGTGATTAATATGGGTTTCATTTAATTTTATAATGTTTTCCAGCCACACTTGTGAAAGTTTTCTTTTTTTTTAATTGAAATTCCACACATGTTTCTTTTTCGTCTCTAACTACAGTGTCATTTATTTAATTTGCTTTCAATTATACTGTCAAAGCAATTTTTCAAAACATCCTGAAAACAATAAAACTAAACCCTGCAACAGCATAGATTTGTTTCACATTCACTGTTTGCACTTAAATAACCCCCAAGACCCACAGATGGTTTGTCCTGTTCAGTACAGTAGCTCCCTCTAGTGGACAGACTGTACTCTGCGATACCTCTGGCTACTCCAGAAGTCCCCTAAAATTATAGGGCTGCTTCTACAAAAATAAACCATTTAAAGTATTTTACAGTGAAATAACAAGTTATAAAATAAGTGATCTGGATTTCCCAGCTCATACACTAGCTCTGCCTTTATTCTACCGTACATTTTTTCACCACTTTTACTTATTTCCAGCTGAAATAAATGTTAACATCCTTTGTTATTTGTGCACCAGAGCAACAAAAAACAATATAACAGTGTCTTAAAAACCAGAAAAAATCAAGTATAACCAACACCAATAATATACATGAGAAAAATATTCATATTTATGCGATCTCTACTTTTTTCAATCTTCTTTTTATTGGAATCAAAGTTTTTAAAAAGTGAGTCATACAAGAACAAAACAATACTTTTGGATTTTTCATATAACATGTATACAATACCCACCCCATCCCTCCCCCCACCCTACCAAGTCCCAAGTAACACATCCCAATCTCAGATTTTAAATAAATAAATAAACAAATGAAAGCAATAGTAGTCGTAGGTATGACACTCATCAAGCACAAATGATTAAACATAAAGAAAATGAGAGTGGAGTTGGTCTACGAGCCAGATTTGAGAGCAAATGAGGTTGTTTTGGGCGTAAGGACATGTCATCCCTCATGATCTAGCATATAAAAAAATAAGAATAGAATAGAATACAGTACAACACAATACAATACAATACCTATATTGGCATTCTAACAAGTACAGCAAAATTTTAAAGTGTCATCAAATCTGTACATCATATATAAAATGAACAATAAATGTACAAATAAAAAGAACAAATGAGCAGAAGGCCATCCTGTACACAAAAGCACACATTCTGTTATTACACTGATCCCTTTAAAACATTTGGCACATCAGATGTGTTTTTCTGTATTGAGTGTGGTGATTACTGTTTGGTAAAACAACCCCCCCTCAAATAAAAAAACAAAACAGGTTGTTCTGATAAAGTTGTAAATCTATATTCTGACTTGAAAATGTCAAACTTAATACCTGTTGATCCAATAATCTTATCAATACATACAGTAAATAATTGGTGTTAAATGCACTTTGTCATCTTTTCATGGTCATCAGATATGACCCATTTGGACGTTCAGAGGCTCCGTAGTTACCATGGAAACACTGTCATCTTACAACATTGACTCACCAGTAAAACCCATGGAGTTTGAGTCAGTAACAGTGGATGGAGATGCATGATCTGTGTTTGTGGATGTATTTACTGTAAAAAGTGACTTTTTCTTCAGTTTTCTCTGTTTCTGATAAAATAACCATCAACTTTAACCTGAGCATTTACATGATCGGTAAATTAAATATAGGAAAATATATGGGTTTCACTAGGAAAAGGCTAAACACAGAGGATAACATTACAAAAAAATAGGTTTAAATGACTTAAGAAATGTTAAATAGAGAAAAAAAATGTTGGTTAGTTTAGCTTTACTTTGGGCAACTAATTAACTAATTAATTAATTACGGCAATACACAATAATATCACAGGGTTCTCCCCAGAAATGTATAGTAACCTGGTGGTGGCGGGGTGGGGTTGTCTTGCACCAAAGAAAGTCTCACGCTAAAACTTTGCGATAGATGCAACTCCGTGAGATTTCAAAGGAAAAACAACACGGTGTGCATCCCTGCAAACCCGAAGGATTTTGGTAGATTTTAGCAAATTTATCGGGGGAAAACAGAAAAAATTTCAAAATGAGTATAGCGTCGCTGAGCTAGCAGTACCCTGGCGCAGCACCGGTGTTCCATTGTCTGGGGAGAACCTTGTATCCTATTTTTATGCATTCTTTTATGTTATAAGTAGATATTCATTTATTCCAATAATCCTCTATATTTTCTTATTATACTGGATTTATACATCCCTTTAAATCAGGGGTGTCAAACTCATTTTAGTTCAGGGGCCACATTCAACTAAGTTTGATCTGCAGTGGGCCGGACCAGTGAAATAATAACATAATAAGATATAAATATTGCCAATTCCAAACTTTTCCCATAAATAAATACATAAAATTATACAAGGAAAATGTTTACATCTACAAACTATACATTCAAAAAATTGCAAATAACATGAACAAACTGAAAAACAAGTGTAATTTGAACAATATTATGCTTCACTTTATCATTTCCACATGTTCATTATAACTCACAGATCACAGTGGATCTACATTACACAACACATTTAATAACAGGAAGAATATTGTTAAAATTGCACTTACTTTTATTGAGACATCTCAGTTTCTTTATATTTGTTCAGCCCCACTGAAGATTGAATTGATCTGAATGTGGAACCTGAACTAAAATAATTGTTCATTCATTCATTCATTTTCTATCCCCACTTTATCCTCACTAGGGTCACAGGGGTCGCATGGAGCCTATCCCAGCTACTCAAGTCATCACAGGGCTGACATATAGAGTCAAACAATCACTCTCACATTCACACCTATGGGCATTTAGATTAGCCCATTAACCTATCAGTGCATGTGTTTGGATTGTGGGAGGAAGCTGGAGTACCCAAAGAGAACCCACGCAAACACGGGGAGAACATGCAAATTCCACATAGGTCCCACCCGGGAATCGAACCCAGGACCTTCTTGCTGTGAGGTACAACCACTGCACCACCGTGTCGCCCAAGTTCAAAATAAAATAATTGTTAATATCCTAATATCTATTTTTGCATTTCATAAATTCCTCCCAAGGGCCCGACTGGACCCTTTGGCGGGCCAGATTTGGCCCCCGGGCCACATGTTTGACACCTGTGCTTTAAATGCATAAATTTGGGGAAATAAACATACCTGCTGATACTTCTCTATATAACTGATTATAACCTGCTGCGGTGTTTCATATAAAAACTCATTCAGAGGGAAATTTGCCTTTTCATTTTCAGATCCTGAAATTGCCTTTGATGTTAAAAATTGTAGAAAAATGTTTTTCCAGTCTTGTCCCATTTGAGGATTAACATATATAGATGTTTGATGGAAATATAAATGATTATAGGCTTGTGAGTATTCGTTGTCTCTGAACACTGACTTGACGTCTCCTGTAGACTCACCGATACTTTGAAAACACTCCTCCATGAATCCTCAGATTTAACCCAAAGAATCTAAAGAATCCGCTCTGCCTCCGTTCTGCTGTATTTTTACAGTCATGACTTACCAGCCTGAGTCTGTATGTGGTGTTCCAGCCTGTCAGTGGGTGGTACTGTCTGCCAGTCTGGATGCTGTGGATAGGGTCGCCTCGTGCGTCTCGGTTGTGGCAAGGATAGACTTCACATTCTGCCTGTTAGACATGAGCCGTCTCACCGTGGCACCACCATAATGACGTGGTACGACATGCAAACTGAGACCAAATGGCTGATCATCTGCCAGCAGCCGGTGCTTTTCTATGGTGTTTGTGCAGATAAATGCCTCACTGTTCAGAACCGGTCTTTAAATATACATCAGCCCAGTCAGTCCAAATGAGCAGTGGAGCTTCCTGCAGAGTTTCTTGTTTTCTAGGAAACAGCTATTACATCCTAAAAGGGAAAGTTTAGATCACAGCCAAACATTTTCATCGTAAGTCATTCACTGTGTCATTTCATCCTAAAATAGGCTACGATTAAATGGTTTTATTCTGCCTTTTAAAGCAGATGGTTTTGGAAAATGTTAATAATAAATAACTGAAACTCCTTGGAGGCAAGTGAAATTTTTACAGCTTTTTGTTGTTGCTTCATGACGTACATGAAACATTTTAACGAACTGACCGGTAAGGTTGAAAATATCAAGGCTATATGAATAACACTATCTATGGATAAATAGAATTATTCAGTTTAAAACCTTAAATAAATGTGTTGAGTCATAAAAAAACCAAAAACAAAACAAAACAGAAATCTCTTGATCCAGTTATTTATGTGTTAAATATTGACGCTTACTCTTGGGAGTGAAAAACCTAGCTATTAGCATTAGCGTTAGCCAAAAGTTTCAACCATAAACTCAGACCTCACAGGTGCAGAATGTGTTTAAAGAAAAGGATTGAGGAAATTATTTATAGCCCTAGTTCATACAATAAATAAATAAACAAAAATAAGCCTGTTTGGACAGTGTGTAAACTCCTGGAATTGAAAGTGGTGCTAAAATGAAAGAGTGAAGGCAGAAGGTTGGAAATCAGTATCTGATGCCTGTGATCTTCAGGCCCTCAAGTGGCACTGCATTAAAATAAGGTTTTTGTAATAAAAACAACTGCATAGATTCAAGAACACATTGAAATCACAGTAAATAGCATAGATTGACACGTCAGCCACAAATGCAGGTTCAACCACTGTAATGCAAGGTAGAAACCATAACGTTAACATGCTCCAGAAACACTGGTGTCATCTTTGGGCCAAAGTTCATGAAAAATGGACTGAACAAAAGTGAGAAACTGCTCTGAGGTCAGACCAGGAGAAATTTGAAATTCTCTTTGGAAACCATGAGGATGTTGTGACCTCTGAACTAAGGGGCAGAGGGACCATCTGGATTAAAAAAAAAAAAAGAAGAATTTAATCAGTGCTCAATTCAAAAACATGCATCTTTGATGATTGTATTGGCTACAACTTAATTTCTTTGTTATATCTTTGATTTTTCTGCTCTTTTCTTTTCTTTCTGTGTTTCATCCCTGTTCTGATCCTGTTTTTTCTATTCTCTGCTCTGTTCTTGCTCTGTCTTGACTCCTGACTCCGCCCCTTTACCTTTGCCCTGATTTTCCTTGACCAAATGACTGATCCATTGCACCTGGTGAGCTCAGCTGAGCCTCATCAGGTGCACAGTATATAACCTTGTCCCAGTCTGCTAATCTCTGCCAGATAGTCCAGTGCCTAGCCTCATGTTGACCTGCTATCCCGCGTTGCTTCTGTGTTCCTGTTTCCTGCTCGTGTTTGACCTGATCTGTCTTGACCCTGCCTGCTTAGCCTCTGACCCTGAACCCTGATCGTCTGAGTACGTCTCCAGCCATCATCCTCTGTGCACTGACCACCTTCGTCCGACACATGAGTAGAGTTCCATCCCTGTGTACCGACTTGTGTTCCGTCCCTCGACCCAGTCCTCATCTCAGCCCCATGTGTTCCGACCACGGACCGACCCCGACCAAGCCCCAGCCCAGCCCCTCGGTTTTGGACGCCCTGGATACCTGGTTCTGCTCCAGGAGGAGCAGAATTGAAGTCTTGTTTATTGGACTTTTCATATTCAGTGTAGTGCTTGGGGTTTTCTGTGATTTCCTTGTGGAAGTCAATAAACCGGTTGGAACTGATCATACTGAGTGTTTCCTGTGATTGGATTCAAACCTGGTACATAACATTCTTAAACTGTTTTTGGTGTAAAATACAATTCATCATCTTTGTATGGTCATCAGATATGACCCATTTGGAAGTTCAGAGGCTCCTTAGTTACCATGGAAACACTGTCATCTTCTACACTGATACACCAGTAAAACCCATGGAATTGGATCAATGACAGTGGATGGAAACACTGGGTTTATGTTCAGTTCATGATAGATTTTGTTGAAAAAGACATTCATTCTTCAGTTTTCTCTGTTTCTGATATAATAACCCTCAACTTTACTTTGAGCTTTTATGAACATCTACATGATCAGTGGATTAAATATCAGAAAATACCTGATTTTCCCAGAAAAGCCTCAAAACAGAGGACAATATAATAATGGTGATAAATCACTTATGAAAGGTTAAATAGAGAAAAACTCACTGAGTGACTGCAACAAAAGTATCACAGGGTCGTTATGCAAATTAAAGCTGTTAAATGGACATAATGTATGTGAGATGTTTTTTTAAGTGTAACATTTCAATTTCAAAAAATCACTGAAAGTATTGGTATCTGTCCTATAGGGTATCAAATACCAAAAATGTTTTCAGTATTGTATTGACTCCTAAAAGTGTGGCATCACTCAGTACTAATAGGTACTGGTTTTAGAGCATCTTTTTCCCATCCAGATGATTTTTCCTAAAATGGTCCATTTCAACATAGTAATGATTGGCACACCTTGAACCCTTGACCACAAGTACTTTATGTTGCCATGCCACCTGATACTATCTTAGAATGTGACATTCTAATACTGCTAACCAGATATCTACCTCCAGAGGGCAGTGTTGGTTATGTAGCGCCATCATAGATGTACTACATGGTCCTCAGTAGGGTTTCCCATTTACTACTACTACTACTACTACTACTACTACTACTACTACTACTAATAATAATAATAATAATAATAATAATAATAAT
>JAQQZY010000017.1:19740486-19750529 GCA_030068375.1 Ostorhinchus rueppellii | reverse complement strand
GTAGCTGGGATAGGCTCCATGCGACCCCCGTGACCCTTGTGAGGATAAAGCGGGTATAGAAAATGAATGAATGAATGCATATTAATGAACATTAAAATCATGTAAAAATCTTGGATTGTAGCACATTGGTAATTTCCATCCGTAGTCCCAGTAACAAAGAACAAATTTGGACAAACTGTTTTTTTTGTCCAAACAAACATCATACAAGCACAAACAGAGTAAAAGACATTTGAGGGACGCATATCATGGTGTACATATAGATTACAATACAGATTGGAGGACCAGTTTGTTTAAAGAAAAAGTGCATTGGAGCAGGATAATTATTATTGTTGTTATTTTCACGGAGGCTGGCTAGGTAACAACAGGTAAGAGCCTAAGTCACCTTGCAACTTGCAAGGATATAGTAATATTAGTAAAAAATAAATAAATAAATAAATAAATAATTAAAATATCCCACTGACGAAGCATGTCTGAAAAAAAGTGATGCTACAAAGCAAACCAACATACCCAGGATGGAGTTTTGATACCCAGCTTGACAAAACCAGTGGTTGGAGTCAGACTAAACAGTGTCATAGTAATGGTTATTCATTCATTTCTCCAGCCACGGCAGCAGTTGGCACCAGATGACCAATCACAAAAACATGGAGATCCACAATTCACTGAAGAGCTACAAACATGAATAAGTCTGAGGAATGTAATGATACAGACTAAAACCCACACAGCAGCTGGAGCAAAAGACAGGAGGGGAATCTGTGAATAAACTGTATTTTTTCTAAAACCACCATTAAGAAATGAAAGGATGTGACTATAATAGCAATTATGTAATAAGTGAAAAGTGTTGCTTGGATATACTCTTGTAGCCTCCAGCAGACTATTGGTCCAGGTACCAGCCTATGTTCAGTGTTTTGGAAACCACAATAAACAGCCCACTGCCAGTCTGAAGAGGTCAACAAGTCCAACACTTTAGTGCTTTGGATTCTGTCTTTAGCTTCCACTACAACATTAAAAGGTCTCGTGTAGAAACTCTAAAAACTCACCTAAGACCACGATGTCTATGATGTTCCACCAAAGTCCATGGGATGTTCTGTGGGCACATAACGTTTAGTCTGGATTTACAGACTTTCCAGTGTGATCCAAACTAAATTGAAGACCTTGGTGCTAGAAGTACTGAAGGCACATTTCTGACAATTCAAGTTGAGCATATAAACATGTTGTATTTGTTTAGCGAAGTCAGACTTTTTTGTGAATTCAGTACTTGTAGCACCAGTCTTCATTTGCAGATGTGAAGTCTCTCCAGGACCCTGGTCAAACCAGATGAGGTGGTCCAGATCAAACTGAACCATGGATTAGTTCATGTGCTTATATACTTCTGGGACGATTAGATGAGGTGATGCAAAGCACAACCTTACAAATCAAAGCCAGACACAGAAAAAAAAAAAAAAAAAGCCTTTTATTCACCTTAAAATTACATAAATGGTCAAATTATTTAAAGATGGACTGTCAGATCAATTATCCTATTCAGTCCTAAACCAATTTTCTCAGTCTACCAGCTGAAAATGACATTCTTATAATGAATAGAGTATATTTCATACACAATTCAATACATTTTGGGTTCAAAAGAAAGCAAACGCCTGTGAAATCAATGCACAAGTATCACAGTTATCGTCAAGTGAATGTAACGTTTCAGACTAAAAAAAAAACAATTTCAGCTCCACCCACAACAAAACAAAAAAGATTAAAGGAAAAAAAAAACACTTGTACATTAACGGTTATGAGGAGGCTTTATATAAAATGTGCGAACTGTTCAATGAAAGTCATTGAGAAGCACCCTCTAGTGTCCAACAGTGGTATTACATATAACACACAACACTTATTGCACAAAAAATAAAATAAAATAAACAAACCCCGCCCCTTACACAAATTGTAGCTTGTTTTGGCATCGATCCCTCTGATGTCATCATGTCTATACATGTGGTGATGTCTGCATATCAATTGCCTCTATATATGTGCCAAGTTTGAAGTAAATTGAAACAAAATTGATGTTGTTATAGACATTTGAAATTCCATCCATTAGGCCAAGGACAAAAATGTTGTGTTTCCTATCGTGGTCCTGAAAAAATTAGGGTCGGTAGGTAGGGATTCACTTTTTTTTTTTTTTTTTAGATTTTAGCTGAAGTGATCCAACAAATACACTTAACATAACACTGAAATGCATCAGTACACTGGTATTTTCAACACTATACTTTATTAATAATATATCCTGTAATATGTCCTTACTGAAACATAGAATTACAGATAAGAGCAGTTCAACATCGAGCTGTCGAGCTAATTTTGCTAGCCAGGCTACAACCACCGCAAACCCGACAATATCGCCACTAGCCGGGACAGCATTACCGCCAGCAGAGCTACAACCACTGCTAGCCGGTCTACAACGCTACAGCTAGCTGGGCTACAACCAACGGTCTATGTCTTTCATCAGCATCTGACCCCTCCTCCCAAAAAAAGGCTAGGTTCGGAGGGGATTCTTTGCTAGGGTTGTAACCGGAAACACAACTTTTTTTTTTTTTCCTATGCCTTATAGAAATTCATAAAAAATGTAAACTTTGACCTACTTTTCCCACAACGTACTTACATCTATTCTCGGTCACTGGCAATCTATGAACCCGATTTGGTATGAATTCAACCAATAGTTTTGTCACTACAAACTTTTGAAATTTCGCCCATTATATGTAAATGGGAAAAAAATCTTTTAAAAATTACTGACAATTTGAGCTTTGACCTACTGTTCTCAAAATGTAATCAGATCTATTCTTGGTCACTGGCAATCTATAAACCCAGTTTGGTATTAATTCAACCGATAGTTTTGCGACTCAAGTGTTAACAAAAACAAACTGAACCAAAAACACTATGGGGGGGTAAAAATACATGATAAATAAATATATAAACACCCTCTTAATGCTCCAGTCTCCAGAATAAAAATATATCAACAGTAGCTTTTTATTTTTAACATGATTTTTTTCAAACTCAGTAAAATCCCTACCCTGCTCAAACTGATTTTTTTTTTTTACTTATTTATTTTTTCATCTTTGTACTCTTCTCCCATGGAACAAAGTCATACGGGAACTAGTTGCCCAATCCGGCAACTCCAGTGTCAACTCCAGTCAAACATTTGTGTTATTTTTGTAACTAAATGTCAACCTTTAACGGGCCCTTTTTACTTTCTTCCTTTACAGAAAGAGATAAACTGCAACAAGAGGTACATCACAAAAAAAAAAAAAAAAAAATGGTGTTGTCGAGACACCGGCGTTAAAAATACACCTGTGCCCTCCCTTGGTTGCAGTCAGATGGATATATGGAGGCAAGAGACACAGGAAGAAGACAGAAGACCTGAAATAGCCTCCTGAAATAGCCTGAAGCATCCTGGGAAAGAGACCTGCCTCCGCCTGCTGTTAATTCCCTTCTGTCCTTGAATGTGTGTGTGGTCATATGAGAGCGCATAGAAATAGATGTGTGTTTGTGTGTGTGTGTTTACTCTCTCCCGCCACCTCTTTTTCTTTCCGTTTTCTTTCCTCCCCCTTTAGGATTTGATTTAAATAAAAGCCACCCAGTTAAACAGAAGCGTCAGAGTGAAAATCCAAAATGAGTTTTAAGTGAAACAGGGGTTTTTTTTTTTATGAGTAAACATTTTATTCCTGCACATGCTCGCTCATGTTTATTCATTTACAGCGAGGCTAGGAAGTAATGTTTCGTTTTGGTTGCTTGCACTATTCATTAGCTTGTGTATAGCCCGCGGTGCAGCCACTTATAATGGTTGAAGAGCAGCGTTGGCAGCTATGTTATTGACAGAACCATATGGATTTCATTTCATATTCATCATGCCCACCCTGGAGAAAAAGATCCACGTTCCGGTTTTTTTGTGGCTGCGAGACAAAGTCGTGTTTTTGTGGAAGAAAGTAGGAAAGAAGCCGAGAAAAACAATAAGGGTGTAAAAGTGTTTGTGTGTGTGTGTGTGTCTCAATTCCATCCTATCTATTTTAGGGGGGATTGCTTCAGAGACAGCACCATTTCTGGATGCCATCATCACTCAAACTGCCCAAGGTCTCAGGCGTGAGATGTTGCCATACATCACGGTATTGTTGATCAATATTGATTGATCTGTGCAACTTGAGGGAATATCAGTGCCCATCTCTGCCTCCCACCCAATTCTGTTTATGTAATTAATATGGAAGACAAGCAACTGAGCCATAACTTTTTAACCTTGTGGAAGGCCCCGATGAATCAAAAGCCAAAACATCAGATGATGATGGAGCTGGCAGGTAACGCAGCCTCGCTCTGAACAGTAACCATGTCGGTGCACTTTTGTTCTGTCCGGTATCTCTGTGGGTCAGCCCATGCCCTCATAGCATTTGTTCACAGAAGTGGATTTGTTGGCGTAATCTAATGAGATATTTTATACAACACAAGTTAAATATAAATAAAATAAAGTATAAACAGACAGGTGATGTTAGCAGAGGCCTATGTTGGAGGAAATGCGGAGAAAAGCTTGCAGACCGTCATCACATGTTGTGGAACTGCCCAGCCATTCGCCCTTATTGGCATGGAATAACACAAGCAATGAGAAAAATATTTGGGGTAGATATTGCGTGCTCTTTTGCTTCTCATTTTTCAGCACAAGATAAATACTGTACCTAATAAAGATATTATTAGCAGCTAGCAAAAAAACGACAACTAGAAGATGGCTGCAGCCCATACCTCCAACAGAGACTGGCTGCAGGGTGTCTGCGGGGTTTTAAAAAGTATTAAAAGGTGATGATTAAAATGGCAAAATTTAAGGCCATTAAAAGTGTTAAATTTGGTTCAAGAGGTATTATTATTTTTAAAAAATTATATATTTTTTTGACTGGGGTGTCTTATTTTGATTAAAATTCTTTCTGCTAAAGTTGGTGTTAGTTGGTTTAAACGGTGGGCTTTAGCCTGTCTATGTCTGCGAAAGTTTGATGCTGACGTCACATTCAGTGGCTGTTCGACAGCACAAACACTGCACACTCAGCTGGTTGGCTTATGTTTTTGGCTTACGAAGGGAGAGCCTACTTTAGACCGCCAATTAAGGCACTTGCCATGAGATTATTTTGATCATTAGTTCATCTTCATCGGCTCATGTTTACATTGAAATCAAATAATAAGCACTTCACCATAACCAGTAGATGGCAGATAAAAACAATAAAACCTTACAACGCTGAAGTTCACAGTGCTGGAAACAAAACAAGTACATTTAACAGAACAATGTGATAAATGTGTGACCAATTCTTGGTTTTGCTTGTACTGTCTGTACACGACTATAAAAATGTTCAATGAAAATGAAGTATTAAAAAAAAAGAAGTGGATCCAGATATACTTCAGCTGGGGTTCGGTGTGTGAAGGAATGTGATGGAGGCTCTGTTTGGTTTGAGGTTTTGGCATTTATGTTTCTCTAAGCTCGACCAAACCCATCTGACTTGTTCTTAAAGGGTAATTACTGTTCTTTTCAAAATATGCCTTTTATTTTCCTAGGTCTTGCTATCATGGCAGTTGATTTGATAATTTTGTCAGTTGAGTTACACAAACCGCTATTACCCAACAAGATCCAAAACATCTCTCTAAGCCTACACTTTTAGTGCATCAGATGACTGATTGTCTGAAAACATCAGTTAGTTGTGGTTATAAGTTTAGATTGAACTAAACATAGGTGCAAATGGACAGCAGGCATTTGAATGGTCTCCACATCTGTCTTGAGTATCCTGCATCCCTGCTCTATATGCAAATACACATGTACCATCTCTGTTTGCAGAAAAAGCAAACACAGTGTTGAGTTTAACCAGTAGGAGAGAGCGACGCAGCTGCTGTTCTGCTGGAGATCAAAGGAACACATCAATGCACTCATGTTCTAGACAAGCCAGATAACTTAAGATCATTATTGTGCTTCTAATACATCGTTAGCTTCAGAGCATAATTGCATAATTCCTACACAAATGGACAAAAGTATGTGGACACATTAAATTCAGGTGTTTCTTTTTTTAAGGACTGCTAAAGGTTTGTGTGTGTACAAACATGAGTAAACTCATTGCACACGCAAAAACATGTACAAACTCGTTTACTCACAGTGCACACCAAGGGTTGCATCTTTCAAAGGTGCAAAATAGTGCATCTGCATCCAGTTAGTATGTTTGATGCAATGAATATTCAATATGAGGTATTTACATGCAATCGTGCATGTGCTGGGAGGAGAAAATGTAAATGCATTCATTTAGCACATGCAGAGTTATTTATCAAAACCAAAAGCAATTTTGCCGATAGAAACGGTGTCTATATTTAACACATCAACAAGGGAGGAGCAGATGGTTTGGATGCTTAATGACCACACACTGAAAAGGTGAAACAAGATGCAAAGAACGCAATTTTCACCCTTGTGAACATTTTTGGAATGATGGAAGAAAAAACAAATGAGATATGTGCTCCGCCCCAAGCAAAGGCTACTTTTCCACTTGATCTGATGATCGTGATTAAAAATGCGCACTGACATTTGGCTACAGTCGGACAAAATTCTGTGCATCTGACAGTCAATCCAACAACCGCCACAGCCCCCCCCCCACCTCTAGAATGAATCTGGTGCCACTGCCCAACAATGCCATTTTAGAACTTGTAGATGAACTATGGGATGATTGGGGCCAAGTAGGAGTCTGGATCATTCCAGTCACTGTTGCCATTAGTGCTGCTGGATCACAGTGTATTTTCTCTATGACAACAACCAGCTAGCATACGCAAAATCCTCATTTAATAGGGCGGTCTCCAAGACTTTGCACCTGTTGTCATTTGCACAGGAAATCTTAGTAAATACCTGCAAACCACGGTTCAACCCACATGCAAAATTCTAGATTGCACATGCAAATTAGTACATACAAACTGGGATCTCAGTAGATCTGACCCTGAGTGTGCAGTGCATGTGCTGTGAATACTATGATGGAAACGTGATGAAGAAACAAGTTTGTGCAGAACTTTCTACTTTTGTCTCAGCAGTTGTTTCCTTGGACATCATTTGTCTTTTAACGTAATATAAAAGTGATGCCAGAATTCAATAAACAAGAGGAACATCTTGTTTTCATTGGAGCCCACACTTATCACGCGTGTGAACTGGCTGTCTAACATGTGAAAGGGAGAAACTCGTAAAATAAGATGAGAGGAGATGAGATTTTATTTCCATGGGGAAATTTCACAGTTAGCAGCAGCAAACAACAAACAAGTGCAAAAAAAAAGACAAAAGAACCACGAATAAGTGAAAAATTAAATATAAAGAGAAAAATGAGAAATTTGGTATTTATATAGAATTAGAATATTCATTTGTTTGTCTTGTTGTGCAGCTCAGCCAAAGAAAACTGATATAATATTTCATGTCACATTTAAGAAACAGTATTTGTAGTTTTCTACTAATACTGCTGTGAGGATAGACACGATGTCCCTGCTGACTTAATTTAGCCGAAAATAAATCATATGTGACTGACACAAAAGCTGAACGGACTGAATATGTTCTGAGCCAAACAGCACATGTTCGAGTATGCATTGCAGACTAATTCCATCACACATACACAACAGTGTAGCAGTCATCTCTACCTGAATCATGCACTAACAAGAGGGGAGACAGCGGCTGCTCTGCTTTCAATCATTCTGTGTTTTGCTATCCTCTCTATAGTTATTCAGGAGAAATTGATTCAGGCCTATAAACTCCTGAAGCTGCGGAGTCCTTGAAACAGAGTCTCATTCCAACGTTGTTTTTGGTAAAAGCTGGAAGAATAAATGGATACAGAGAGTGCCACTTGTTTTCTGTGCTATTTCTGTGATATTTTTAGGACAATAAATCTTTGATGAAAGTAACCCATTAATTTTTATATATTTTATATGACATCTGCTGAACTGAAAAGATGCAAATATTGCAGGCTGCCAAATCCATTTTATGATGTTCCTGCTAATCATGTCTTACATCCACACCAGTGGGTGTGCAGGCATGCGGAGAAGATGTTGACTGTAGCAATAAATAATGCATGATTTTAGCTTAGCTGACATCCATCCATTAAAAAAATAAGTAAACTAGAGCTTTGACCTGACACACTCTGAAACTGATGGACCAAATCATGCTAAAAAGAGCAGTTCAACACTCGGAGAAATGTGCTCACTTGCTATTCTTGCCTGGAGTCAGAAAGATAAGAAAACTGATACCTCTCATGTGTTTAAACCACTCAGTTTGCTTACTTCTAGATATGGGTGTATTCAGTTTCTAAGCAAAAAATAAAAAAAAAAGTCAAAGCTTTTGCATTAAATTACAGATTAATACACATATTTTTGGATGAACAGAACATTTTCTCAGTTGCTGTATTTAGCGTGCACTTATTAATGCATATAGGACGAATAGACTTCTAAAAATAACTTTCCCATCTTTTGGACGGGATGCAGGCAGGTACCACCACAACCACCAGCATGGGATAACACGCATAAAAGATGCATAAGCATAGAAATATTACATACAACCCTTTCCGCAGCGATTTATTCAAAGGAGAGTCTAGCTGTGCTGAGTATTATTTATTCATGTGGGGGAGAAACATAACATCAAAGAGGAAATCTGAATGACATAATATTCAGAACCTTAACTCTTTTAGATGCTTTTGCTGCAACCCATTACTGTAACTCACAAAACAGGTCTATAGAATCAGAAAGATTTTTTTTTTTTACTTACAGGAGTTCTACGTATAGTCAGATTAATTATGAAGAATAATAAATGCTAAACAGCAACATGGAGTTTGCAGGGTACAAAGGTAACTTTAACGACACACCGCGTGTGAACAAGAACAGACACAACTGAGCAGATACGTTACTTAAAATGAAATGTGTACTGTATAGCTGTAGTTATCTTGATTAATTCTGGCATATTTACATGGGCGTATTTTCTTTATACAGGAATGTTCATAAATATGCATGGTCCCTATCAAATGAACTAGTAAATAAATATCAAGAAACAATGACAAATAACTGGAAAGTGACAGTCTTCATAAAGGGGGGAAAAAAAAGAAGTCAAAACTTGCAGTTCCTTGGATGGCCACTAGAGGCAAAGCAGCATTTACATACTTCTACAGACTGGTACAAGCATTGCCAGACGTCAAATAATTATAGTATTTGTACAATAATTTCACCCTCTGTACGATGTTTGATGAATAATTCCAAAAATCCCATAATGTTCTATAATTGGACCCTTTCAGTACATGGCTATTAGTAAACACAAAATACGATCATTTTAAGCTTCTGGTACGATAATTTGTCATTTCCCATCTGGCAACACTGATCGGTACAAAAACAGTTTCTCCAGCTAATTCACTCTGTACTGCACAGGTAACACACTCCATAAATTATATTAAGGTCATAATTATATAGAATTAAATCCATGGTGAGTTTAATTGACAGGTGGGTGTTGTCTGTCTGCTGTGAGACATTTGATTGACAGCCAGGTTGAGAGACTTTCTGACAAGTAGCTATAGTGTAATTGTATTGAAGAGATTACGCTAAAAAAAAAAAAAAAAAAAAAAGGTAAGTCAATTTCATGTGAGATTAATGGTGACACGTTGGTTTGTAGCTTTGCCTCATGGTAAGAATATTCTAGTTCAGTGTTGGCCTTTTGTTTGGTGTTTACATGTTCTCCCTGTTCCATGCAGGTTACCCTCTGCTATGAAAACATGCTAGTATGCTAGGTTAGTTCTCCTGTCAGTTAATGAATTAGTTCAATGCAGAGATTGAATTTTCCTACAAGGAGAAAAAAATGTGAACTTCACTGTAATTACACTGTGTGAAATGTAAATAAAAACCAGATTACGTACATGTGGTCAGATCTAAGTTCAAAGGATGTGCTCATAAGTGGATAGAAGGCGATATATCACGGCAATATCCTGGAACTTTAAAGGAACAGTCCACCGTGTTTTCATACTGAAATATGTCCTTCTCTGACCTGAGACGAGTTGATAGAGACC
>JAQQZY010000017.1:19705114-19718140 GCA_030068375.1 Ostorhinchus rueppellii | reverse complement strand
AGATAGATAGATAGATAGATAGATAGATAGATAGATAGATAGATAGATAGATAGATAGATAGATAGATAGATCCCAACCATGGAAATTCTCTTGTTCGAGCAGCAAAAGTAGAAACATATAATAAAGTTAAAATAAAATAAAGGCTAAATATATACAATAAAGACTAAAAACTAAAAATATATAAGGGCTAACCTAAGAAAATCACATGTGACATGTAAAATATACACATGGTAATGAATAAGAAATACACAAATGGAACTGAAGTATATATATGATAAGGAGCGTTAGCATGAACTAAAAATACAGTGTGAATGTATATAAACTTAGGATGTAATATATAGATAATAAATAAGTTCAGTCCACTACTTGAGGTGTTATATTTTACACATTTCCATAGTACATCAGTATGGATGTTCTTTTCTGCATCTTCTCCTTTTTCAGACTGTGATAATTTTAATCTCTGGCTTTTAACACCGTATGAGTTGTGCGGTCCTCTGTGTCTTTTATTTATTTATTTATTATTGGTTTTAGTACAGGATTTAGTAAATTAAATGTTGAAAAATACCTGATTTTCACTGAAAGAAAAACCCAAAATACAGTTGATAATATTACAATAAATAAATGATAATAAAGCACTTAAGGACGGTTAAATAGAGATTATTTACCTACAGGGACAAATACTCATTAGTTCTTCTCCTGTCACTCAATAATAAAGCCTTCTTTAAGTTTTAAATACAGAATTTTCATCATGCAGTGGTTCATTTTTACATTCATTTACTCTTTTACACTTACTTTTGGTGACATAATTACACCACGCAACTGAAACTGGTGCATGCATAGAACAGTTTCCTTTTTTTTTTTTTTTTACTTGACCACTAATATACTTGCAAAATGGCAGAGCTACACCTTATGACACTGTAGAAACTCCCCCTTAATGAACAAATACTGACTATAATTCTGCAGCTCTACAGATTTTAGCTAATTGGTGCTGAACACACACTTACAAAGGAACCTATAATTAGTTGCATGAACAAATATCACACTGCACTTACATTCCAACGGCCTCTTCCCTGCTGTTTAGGTTCCAGTATTTGAGCAGCAGTACACTGTGACTTGGGAAATGGCCTTAGGCACCAAGCATCACTCCAACACATGGTATGTTATCAGTTCCCGTAAGCAGCTGTCACTGTTGCTGCCACTTTGCAAATGGGAGTCCTGACTGACAATAATGATGGGCTGTACCTTAAATATTACATATTTATTTTTGAGCTGCAGGAACATATGTGAAAGTGGTTTTATGTGGTATTGATGTTCCAAACACTCATCTACCAGAACACACTTAGGACAACCAAAACCCCCAACAAATCAATGCTAGGTATCTTCAGATCGGATTATTCACTGCATAAAGTATAAAGCTATTTTTTTCTTTTACATTATATATGGTATCATCAAGTTTGCTTGTTAGTTACCTCCGCCATGGAGGTTGTGTTTTTGCCAGGCTTTGTTTGTTTGTTTGTTAGCAGCGTAACTCAGAAAGATATGGATGGATTTTGATGAAATTTCCAGGATATGTCCGCTCTGGGTCAAAGAAGAGATGATTACATTTTGCAGGCGATCCGGATCACCGCCTGGATCCAAGCATTTTTTTTAAAGGATTCTTGATCATTGCGAGATAGGACATGGCAGCTGCATATGTGGTCATTCAGCACCATCTAATGGAGGAAAGTACAAACACTACCTGGAGAAAAAAAAGTACAAACACTACCTTAAATAAAAGTACAAACACTACCTTAAATAAAAGTACAAACACTACCTTAAAAAAAAAAAAGTACAAACACTACCGTAAATAAAAGTACAAACACTACCTTAAATAAAAGTACAAACACTACCTTAAATAAATAAAAGTACAAACACTACCTGGAGAAAAAAAAGTACAAACACTACCTTAAATAAAAGTACAAACACTACCTTAAAAAAAAAAAGTACAAACACTACCTTAAATAAAAGTACAAACACTACCTGAAAAAAAGTACAAACACTACCTTAAATAAAAGTATAAACACTACCTTAAAAAAAAGTATAAATACTACCTTAAGAAAAAGTACAAACATTACCTTAAGAAAAAGTACAACCACTACCTTAAACAAAAAACAGTACAAACACTACCTTAAATAAAAGTACAAACACTACCTGAAAAAAAGTACAAACACTACCTTAAATAAAAGTATAAACACTACCTTAAGAAAAAGTACAAACACTACCTTAAACAAAAAAAGTACAAACACTACCTTAAATAAAAGTACAAACACTACCTTAAAAAAAGTACAAACACTCCCTTAAAAAATAAGTACAAACACTACCTTAAATTAAAAAAAAATAATAAGAGTAATAAAGTACAAACACTACCTTAAAAAAAAAAGGACAAACACTACCTTAAAAAAAGTACAACCACTACCTTAAACCAAAAAATAAGTACAAACACTACCTTAAATTTAAAATAATAATAATGATAATAATAATAATAATAATAATAATAATAATAATAATAATAATAATAATAATAATAAAGGACAAACACTACCTGAAACAAAAAAAAAGTACAAACACTACCTTGGCGGAGTTCTGCACTCTCCAAATGCTTTTCTAATTTGAAATTAAACTCATAGATTCAAGATTCACTTTATTGACATCCAGACACAATAACAACATGATACAGTGCAGAATGAAATTGCGTTTCACAGTTTATTTCATAAACACAAGAAATATAAAAATACCTTAGGAGCCAGAAATAAAATCGCAACAACTACAGATAGCTGGTCATTTTGACAGTCAGTCAAAATAAGTTTTATAATCCTCATGTTCATGATAGTGTTGTAATAGAGGCCGACATTGACACTGAGACAAAGACACTGCAGAGACCGAAGGGTATCGAGTCCAAGACCAAATGAGTTGAGTCTGTGACAAGACCAAGATCACAAAAAATAGGTCTCGAACTACATCACTGGTGGACTGTGGAGGGCTGGTGTAACACGTTCAATACATATTTATCATTATATAATTACACAAAATTAGTTTAAATTGTCGTTTTCATTCATAGTTTATACGTATCTGGTATCTTGCTTATTGTATAGTCTGTTTGGGGCGTTAGTCCTCTAGCCACACCCACCTCTTCTTCATGTGTCCTCCTAGTGTTCGTGTACAAATTCCTTGTGTGTATGTAGCTCCGCCCCTTTTGCATATTGTCTTTGGCGAGAAGTCAGTGTCCATATTGTCGTATCCCTTTATTTGTGCATTTATTTGCTAATATTTCTTATTTATGTCATCCATGTTTATTAAGTTCTATTTACTTTGAACTTGTTGGTTTTGTTGTCTGTCCCGCACGGTGTTCACATGATATTTTCTTCTTTGTAGATCTGGATACAGGGTATGATTTAACATCCCAGCTAACTGTTTCATATGTTATTATTAAGGCTAAATAAATGGAGAGTGCCTCTGCATGAATCGCTGTGTTTTGGGTTTCTGCACATTCAACGACCAAAACAAAGCAGAGGGAATGGTCCGGTTACACTGCCATTGTCGACTGAGAACATTTATTCAATGTAACATGATTTTAAAATAGACGCACATAATAAATAATGATACTATTCTGTGATGATGCGTTTTTTTGTACAAATCCCGTCAACACAGCTACATCCGAGACCAAATGAGTTGAGTCTGTGACAAGACCGAGACCACAAAAACTGATCTTGAGACTGGTTTTGAACCGACATCCGTCTTGAGAACTACATCACTAGTACAGAATCGGCAGTAAAACCACAGATCCCTTCCATTTTCTGTCCAGTTTGTGTTGTCAATAGCTGCACTATCTGTGTGGAGTCATTCAAACAAGGTCAGAACTGTCACAGTTTAGTCTCAACTCCGCTCTTTTCATTCACAGCTGTGTGCAGTGGTGAAAACAACAAAAGTACTTCAGAGGCAGAATCAGAATGTATTTGTCATTGCACAGCAGTACAGCAAGATTAAAGCTAACCTGAAAGTGTGATCACATAGAACAGTAAAAATAAAAATGGATCGCTTTGTTTTACTTTAAAAGTTGTTTCTCAGTGGTTCTCATCCCATCTAGTTGCTTTTGTCACACTTTGGTCAAAGGCCCTGTTAGTCTTATGTTTTCTCACCAGCAGAGTGACTCACTACTCCCTCTAGTGGTCACATAAATCCTCCAGTCTGTTGATGTGAATATATTCAGTCTACATCTTTATAATCAAATACACTGGAATCTTCTGACTAATTCTCTTTTTTTTTTTTGAAAGTAGAAATTGACTAAAATTTCAATTTTAGTACTTTTTCTTGCTTCATGTACTTTATTTCACCAGAAATCTTTGTAATTTGTATGTAATAATATCACCAATAACACTGGTCTACAAGTAAAATGCTTCCAGAATAAAAGTAGTTACATTTTTACCAAATTTGAGTCACTAAGAAAGAAACATTAAGTTAAAAGTGCGAGTTGGTTGTAGTTCCTAAGATACATTCTTGGGCCAAAATCCAATCCAATCCAACTTTATTTATAAAGCACTTAAAAACAACCACAGTGTACCAAAGTGCTGTATAGAACATTAAAAACACAATACAAATTAATAAAAGCACAAAAAAAAAACAAAATCAAAGAAATAAAACAAGCTAAAATATAAAACAACACAATATCAACATTGTAAAATATGAAATTCTGACCATTAATGAGTGAATGATTTTATTTAGAAGGAATGTTTGTCTCAGAGCTACAGATCTACCTCTAAACAGTGTCTGGACATGACAGTACATTGACTTTACAGACTCTATCTAGTGGAACATTAATAAATCCATGTACATAAACCAATATATGTAGAATAACACACTATCATATATATCGAAAACATGAGCTAAACAGCATTTTTGTCATTTGTTTTCTGATTCATCTTATTAAAGTATATAAAATTTTGCACATTTATGGTCTGAAGCAGATATTTTTGCAGAAATTATAGAGCAGTGTAACTATTACCAGACCCTACCTCATAAATGTTCATTTTCTGCTCGGGTTTTGTGTGCTGTGTTATTACTACTTTGAGTCGGTGCATCTAAATCTGCAGCTAGAACATTGTTACGGTGGAGGCTAATGAAGGCTGACTGGGTGAAAGTGCAGAATGGCGTCTGGGAGCTCGCCTGGCCTCAGCCCCTCCAGGGAATCACAAAAGACCTGCAAGTAGAGGAGGAGATCATGGTCCTGCCAATCCCTGATACCCTTTGAAAAGGACAGACATTGTCTGGTGTGCGCTCTGATGTCTGAGAATAAGCATTCCTCTGGGCAATTTCAGATGTGGTTGGTGCCAAGGAAGAAGAAAAGGATCTGGTGACGCAAGGTTGAAATTGGCAGGTTAAGAAGACTCTTTCACAGCTGGTTTCAGTTGAGTAGGTAAATTGAAACACTGAGCAGAGTTTCATTTAATATATGGACGTAGTTCTTCAGTCAGATGAGAACTGTCATTTCAGTTCTGCAATGATATAATGATTCTGCTTTTAAGTAAAGGATAATGTACAGATTCAGTCATTGTTTAGACGTTAACTGTCAAAGTGATGCAGTTCTTCCATGAATATTTACTAAAGACGTCAACACTTTGACACAAATCCTGAACTGAATACAGTTTGAAAGGAGTGATATTTTCCTTTTTTTAAACTGGAATTATGCATTTTCAAACATTTCTCTGTGCTCTACATCAGCTGTAAATGCTCTGCTTGGGTCTGACTTCTTCATTAATTTAACTCCACAGGTTCATCTTCAACACTATTTCTGAGTAATGACACCAGAAATGTCGTTTTAAGTGCTGGCCCTTTAAATGCAAATGAGCCCCATCTACTACAGGTTGTTGACTGTGCTGCTCTGTCCCATTCAGCCATCTTTGTAGTTTTCAAGATACAGTACACTGGTATCGTAATACTAAAGGTTTTGGAAATTACAATTGATAAGAACTTGTAACTTATAATAATGGCAACAGTGGCAAACTGTAGCCTTCATCCTTATAGGTTTGAGCCAGTTGGAGTGTGAGGACAGTGAAGAAGGACCTGGAGAACCACAACTTCTAACGAACACATCTTAATGGTTTGTTTATTTCTTTTTTTTACTGTCTACCCTTTACAAAAAGCTATAAGTATGAGGGCTATGTTCTATTACAATGACTTTATATTTTAAATGACTATTACTCTGACAACCACCAGGAACTGACGCCTCACTTAAATGCAGTGTTAAAGGAGTGATATTTAGCTTTTTTAAGAATGGAATTATGAACATTAACTCCTCAGCAGTTGAATCGATTTCCAATTGTGGAAAAAAAGTTTGGACTTGTGTTTTTTTTCTTTCAAGTAGATAGCATTTTGGAGCGGGCGGGGTTTGATGCAAAATCGACAATCGGCATCAAGGGGTTAAAAAATTTCCCTGTGGTCTACACAAACTGTAAATGCTCTGCTTGGGTCTGAATTCTTCATTAATTCAACTCCAGAGGGCAATGTTCAAACCTATTTCTGAGCAATGACACCAAAAAGGTGGTTTTGAGTGCTGGCCCTTTAAATGCAAATGAGCCACTTCACACCCCACCCCCTTCAGGTGTGCTGCTCTGTCCCATTCAACCACTTGTGTTTGTTAATACAACCAATCAGCTCATATTTTCAGTATGGACTAAAACCGCTGCTGCTGATAAACAATTGTGGGAACGTTTATGAGGAATGTTTAGCAGAAGTCTTCACGTTATATATGCAAATAGACATAACAAATTAAGAAGGAATTAAAAGTTATAAAGAGGAGAAAGGAGATTTCAAAAACACAGGACGAGATGTAACCAATCCTTTAAGTGCGAGCACATACTTTTGGCCATTACTACTAGACTCCCTCGACTGAGGAAGACTCTATGGGGTGATCAAGTCCCCGAAGTGTGTTTCCCAAAATCACCCTGTCAACTGGGGCCCTAACAGGAGTCCTGCCTCTTTATCCAAAGCCATTAGCTGCTTCTCTCAGCTGCCTCCGGCACTGCCTTGGTCCCTTGCCCCTCTGGCCTCTGATTCTGAGGTCTTTGAGTAGCCTGATGGTAGACACTGCCACAAACCCTCTGCACCCTACTTCCACTGGGTGGAGATCAGTGTTCTAGCCATGATGTTGTGCTTCGGCAGCCAGTTCAGCATTGTGAAGCTGTTTTCGCTTGTAGGCTTCATCCACTGCGTCCTCCAAGGGTACAGGGAGTTCAATTATGAAGACCTTCCTCAGAGAAGGGAACCAGAGTACCATGTCAGGTCTGAGGGTAGTGGTTGCTATCTCTCGAGGAAAAACTAGTGGCTGGTCAACATCCACTCCCATCTTCCAGTTGCAGGCTGCTTGGAGTGGATGGTGCTCTCTGGCTGTAGAGCTGCTCTGGCTACTTTGGCCCCCTCACGGACAAACGTGACCTGTGGGACGTTGGGTGCTACTGGTGGTAACAAGTTGCCAGTGGTTCATTTCTTTTCCAGGTTGGAGGCGGGGCTCTTAAGGGCTTGGTTATTATGCCAGGTGAAACATCCCTGGGTGAGGCTGACTTTACACCCTGTTAATATGTGTTTGAGGGAAGCTGGTTTGGAGCAGAGGGTATATCTCGGATCTTCACCATACCACTGGTGAAGATTTCTAGGTGTTGGAAGGATGCTGTATGTAGCACTAATGATAAAGCTGAGTCACTTCACTTCCATGTTCCATAAGTCTCTCCAGCTGATTCTCCTCCACTCCAGGCTCTCCCATTGTGTCCACCATCCTTGTTTACCAGGGGACACTGCCTTGGCCCACTTTGTTGCTTCCCCCTGGCAGCGTATCTCGTCCACCTCCAATCTCCGCTGCTCTGGTGTCTTACTTGTATTCCAGGCTGGCTGCCTAGGTGTTAAGCTGAGGCCTCCCCGACCCTGCTGGACATGCCCCACTATGTCCACATATTTGAGGGCAGCTGTTGCCTCCTCCACTGCACTGGCTGCTCTCCACTTACGACCGGTCGCTAAGGTTGGTAGGTTGTTACTCATTGTTGGGTCTCGTGATTCATTCAGCGTCATCTGGAGTCTTGCCTTGGCACACTTGAACTCCTCTGTGAGACTGGTAAGGGGCAGCTTGAGGGCACAATCCCCATAGAGACTTATGATGTTGAGGCATCATGAGACTCCAAACCATTTTTTGATGTATCTTGTGATTTTTTGTTCCAGTATCTCTTCCGATGAGATTGGGACCTCAAGGATTGTAAGTGGCCACAGTACCCGGGGCAGAAGGCCAAACTGAAGACACCAAGCCTTCAGTCATCCAGGCAGCTGGGTATTATCAATGCCCCTCAGCTTGTCATTCATCTCCTCCTGCAGTTGTTGTACCTGGTCTTTGTCTTTCAGGCTTGCATCGCACCACCTTCTGAGGCTTTTACCAGGCTGTTCAGATACTGTTGGAATAGGTTCATTTCCAAAGAAGAATCTTAGGTCAGAGAGCACTCCCTTGATAATGGAGAGGCTGTGTGACTTTGATGGTTTAATCTTCATGCGGGCCCAGTTGATAGTCTCTTCCAGTTTTCTGAGTAATTTCCTGGTACATGGAACAGTGGTGGTCAGAGTGCTAATATCATCCATGAAAGCCCTGAGAGGAAAAATTAAAATTACATAGGAATATTGAAACAAGATGGTGTAAATGCTTGATTCAGTACAATTTAATTTAATCTGACGTACACAGTGGATCAGTTTCAAAGGATAGGCAAAAAGATGAGCTTTTGTTTCTAACCTATTCCTTTTTTTGGTTTTATGTTTGATACGATTATTGTACTAAGTGTACTAATTAATGTACTAATTGATTGAAAATCATTTCATTCATTCACTCATTCAAAACAGCTTGTAGAAATCCACTTGATTTTTGCCCAAATGAATATAAACGTAGTTTTGCAGCACTTGAAGTTCAAACTCAAACTTTATGAACTATTAGGGTCAAAATACACAAATAAATGAACCAGGCTAATAAAAGTAGGTTTAGATAAATGTGAGCCTTTTTTAATGCTTCTGCTGTCTCAAATGGTCTTTCAGATTGAACATAAAGACTTCGCACAGAATAAAACACAAGTCATGGCAAAGGTCTATATGGAAAAATAGACTATATCAGGCAGTAATTGACCATTCACATGTGAGAATGTAACAAGGCCACATATGAATTTTTCCCTAACAAATCTTATTCTGATAACCTTCAATAAAACCAAACTACACTCAGGGTGTTTCAGAAGATTGTCTATAACTGCTGTTCACTGGTTCAGATTCAATTTTGTTAAATGTAACTGTCTTCACTGACTCCGAGACATTGGCATGAGTCACCCCTTGAACTCCCACATAGTGTTTTTTGCGCTACAGTTCTATAGTTTTTCCTTCTGGCACATTGTATTACATGAAGCTTCACAGTCCACCACTGACACATCCTTGGCTGCTTATGTGTTAGGAACATCCTTACATCTCTAATGATGTCAAAGTTAGAAATACAGCAGTAAAAATAACCCTAATAGTTTACTGTGTTGATTTCTTTTGTGGACGTTAGCTGTCAGTCAGATGAAGACAGATTGTACAGCTGCTGTTTTTTTAGGCTATATTAACATGAAAACCTGACAATCTGAACCAAACGTGCAAAAGTGGCGTTTCGTTCTCACTTTTAACTTCACATTTAGACGAGCGTTTAGGGGTGAAATCTGTGCAAATGGAAAGGCAGAAGTGTGTGAAATGTCATATATGTGGATGCAGTATACACACCAGATGGCTCAGTGGCAACACTCCCAAGAGTGCCTGCCTAGAATCTTTTTACTTCTCTTCTACCTGTTCACATCTAGCGCACGAAATACAATAAACATAACAAGTCCTCCCAGGTCACATCCACAGCCGTCTAGGTCGCCTCCTCTGTATTGGTGCGTCAAGAATTTGTAGAAGGTAGTTAATTCTTGGTCTCTGTTCTCTACTAGTCTCTATCAGGTTTCTTATCAGCTGCTGAAAGGACTCTTGGATGTAAATTACAGCGGCTAGGGCAACTTGAACCTCCGTCGCAGGGCTCCACATGTTGTTTAGTTATTTTTCCGGTCCTGTCGCATGCTTGTCACATCATTTGTATGCGAGGATAAATGCAGTTTTGCGCTTTTCATCCTTTACAAGGTGACGTGAGGGTGGAGCGATTTTAAGATTTCCACTGTGAAAAGTGGTTTCACTTTGTTGCATTTTTCAACCCCCCAAAACACCGTTACCATTTAAACGATATGGACATCTGATCAAATATTTTCCGTTTTTCAACCATAAGCGTTAGCGTGTAAAGTGCCCCTTAGTTTCTTTGTGTTGCAGAAGAACTGTGTGCTGGTCCACTTGAAGGATTCTGGAGTCAGCATGGACTGAAAGAAATGCAAGCTTTGGTACATATCTGAAGTCAGAAGAAGGTTTCAGGGAAAATGGAGGCTGTACAAATAACAACATACAAGACCACATCCTCTGTCTTTGGGTTTACTGTAAGTGACAAAGTAACATAGAGCAACGTATAACAAGACTGACTATATTTTTGGCAGCTTTTCCAGTGAATATTTTATTAATATGTTCAGTATGACCATTTTTGCAACTTGCCAGAACGTAATTAAAAGCACTTTCTTCAAGCCTGTCGGATTTTCAGAGTCAGTTGGTATTATCTTTTAAGGACCGTGAAGACTGTGTGAAATCTCATGACAATCAACTTTTAGTTTTGGAGACATTTAAGTGTTGGCCTCAGAACAGAAAAATGACAAGGCTATCCCGAGTTTCATGTCTTTAAACTGAAAGAAAAGCGCTGAGATGATGAATAAAAGGACTCCTTGATCGATTCCATGGCCTGATTTCCTTTTTGGTGTGCCAATGATGGAGAAAGTTCTGTCTAAACCTATTATACCTATGGGAGAGGAAAACCCTAAGTTTAGTCAGCGGTATCCACAATCTGCATCCTAATCTGTTCATGTGCCTCTGTCAATTGTAATCTGTAAGTAGACATGAAATTGATGGACACTGTTACAACATCGCTGATAAAAAAAAAAAAAAAAAAAAAGGGGGGGGGTGACTCATACATTGTGATTTTATCATGCATACCATAATAATTTATTGCATCTAGCGATTAATTTAGAGATCACACCATCCCCTACAGTCCACTGTAAAAAGTAAAACAATGAATGTACTTAAAATTTTTCTTCAATAGGTCACACATTTAAAAAAAAAAAATGTGTTGAGTGAACCAAATTAAATTACATTACAAATTAAATTACAAAAATTTTAAGTTCATTCAGTGTTTTACTTTTTACAGTGTGGTTACCAAATAGATAAAAATCTGTCAATAGAGCATCATTGTTTGGTTTATCAATTCTGGAATTTTATGTCAAGGGAAATAAAACAACATATTACGTTGCAGTAAAGCATCACAACATAAAGGCATAGTGAATTTTTTTTGCAAACAAAGTTGTCACAGCCCTGCGATGAACTGGCGACTTGTCCAGGGTGTACCCCACCTTCGCCCTTAAGTAGTTGGGATAGGCTCCATGCGACCCCCGTGACCCTAGTGACGATAAAGCGGGTGTAGAAAATGAATGAAATGAAGGCGTCACATCTGTTTATGCACCATTGACGACTCCTGGCGTAACAGGTCTTGAAGGGTTGTCCCATTTCATAATGCAACATTTCAGTCCCTACCCTTTGAAACAAGGGGTGCCAAGTGCAAGGGCCAAGGGGTTAGGGGCAAGGAATAAAATGAGAATAGGGCCTTAATGTCATGAAATGGAGAAGAAGAAGTTACTGTTGAGCTTCTGTCCAAACAACCTGGTGCAATATGGTCGATCAGTGACAACAACCCCTCCCTTGGTAGAAACAGCAGTTTGGAGGTAACACAATCCTTTTCTCAAGTGATTATATTCTAATGTAAATATAGTAATGAATATTATACTCCACTTTTGCAATTGCATGCCCATAATTTACATACTGAACCTAAAGGGAGTGAGGTATTTTTGATGATTAACTAATCTAAATTTATCAGTAGGTGGTTGAAAATGAAGATTTCTGAGTTTATGCCACAGGTACCAATGTAATCCAATCCACTTTATTTCCAAAGCACATTTAAACACCAAGAATTTTTCCAAAGTGCTGCACATCATAAAAACAATAAGACAATTAAAACCAAAACTAAAAACAATAAATAAGTTTTATGTAAGTTAATAAGTTTTAATAAGATTGTTTTGTGTGGTAAATGGGGTGATGACAGTTTCTTTGACCTTAATGTAGAAAAAAAACAAGTGACTAGTAACTGACTTCAGAAGAACTAGCCAGGAGCCTTCACCTGGAGGTAGCATTATCCATGGTGAAGATGTTCCAATTGTGGACTCCTACAAATACCTGGGAACTGTGTTTGACTCTGACCTAAAGTTTGCCCAGAACACAGAGACAATATTCAAACGAGGTCAACAAAGGATCTACTTGTTGAAGAAGCTGAAATCTTTTAATGTTTCTGAGGGCATTTTATCTTGTTTTTATCATTCTTTTCTTGAAAGTCTTGATTTTCATTAATTTGCTGGTTACATGGACTGTCTGTAAAGGACGGAAACAGCTTGAACCAGATTGTTAAAATCTGCTCAAAGATTATTGGAGTTAAGGTCTCTCTGGGAGAAACCAGTGTTCCAGAAAATCAGGGGAATTCTAGACCAGCCTGGACAGAGTTTCTTCCCAGACTTTTCTCTCATGCCCTCTGGGAGGCACTACTATGCACCCCCAAAGAAAAACCAACAGATATTCCCACTCATTTATTCCCTCGGCTATCAGGCTGATAAATGCCAGCAAGTGAGGCTGATTGCTATTTAATTTTTCTACTTTATTTATTTATTTTTTTTATTCTTCCTTCATTCATTCATCTATACCTGCTTTATCCTCACTAGGGTCATGGGGGTCGCATGGAGCCTATCCCAGCTACTTAAGGGTGAAGGCGGGGTACA
>JAQQZY010000017.1:19675327-19688157 GCA_030068375.1 Ostorhinchus rueppellii | reverse complement strand
AGCTGGGATAGGCTCCATGCGACCCCCGTGACCCTAATGAGGATTAAGCGGGTATAGAAGATGAATGAATGAATGTGATCCTGTTCAACACTCACACAACACTCATTACTGTTAAACTTGCGTTAAAATTCAATTCAGGGCACGTTTTTTGATTTCCTGATGACACCAGTATTGAATTTCCAGCACTAAAAGACATGACCACAGTGATCTTTTAAGGGTATCATTTAGTTATTAAATAGTGGAAATAATCAATGAAATGAATCTATTACAGAGGGTACAATTTCAGAGTTAACCAGAACAAATCCTGCCTGATGGTAAGCGATATGGAAGTACTCCTGACATAATTGAAGGTATTACACAAGCCTTTCTTTCAGTCCGTGTGAGTACCCTCCAGGAATCAACCAGGAGGGAACTCTGGGCAGAGCCGAGGGGGGGTTCCCATGAATCTTCAAGCCTCACTAAGTTTGAGCTCAAACTGTGGAAGATGGTGATCGGAGCCTTGAAGCGGGGCCTTTAGAAAACCCAGCTGACACCAGACATCTGCCGGTGGCTCTGTCTGTAACACTTCCACATGAAGCGTGCCTGAGCGCTGTGGTGCCATCAGAACACAGGGTCCACTGGTGTTCCTCCCACACAGACAGCCTTTACTATTACATAGAACTTCTTATATTTGCTTTGACACCTTGTGATGGAATATCACGGAGCCTTTTTATTGTTGACAGTAACATGACCGGCGGCCTGGGCATGGTCTGCTGGTCACAGTCAGACATGACACAGCCAGGATACACTCAGATTTGATTGGCAGATGACAGGAAGGGTCAACATGAACCAAAGATCCAATGAAAGAAGACAACCCATGAAAGGAGCCTGTCTAGACATAGACCACCTATCCTATCCAAGTACTGATGGATTTGGTTTACCCATGCCCAGAAATATGACAGATTAGATTGGTTTGATAGATTAGGTTAGGTTAGATTAGATTAGTATAGATTACATTAGATTAGGTTAGATTGGTTTGATAGATTAGGTTAGGTTAGATTACATTAGCTTCGGTAAGACTAGGTTAAATTAGATTAAATTAGATTTTTTTTACATAGATTAGATTAGTATAGATTACATTACATTAGGTTAAATTGGTTTGATAGGTTAGGTTAGATTACATTAGATTAGGTTAGACTAGATTAAATTAGATTAGATTAAATTCGATGTTTACATTAGGTTATATTAGAGTAGGTTAGGTTAGATTAGTATAGATTAGATTAGGTTAGATTGGTTTGATAGGTTAGGTTAGACAAATTAGGTTAGATTGGGTTAAATTAGGTTGCATTAATTTAGGTTAGATTACATTAGGTTAGATTAAATTAGATTTTTACATTAGGTTATATTAGAGTAGGTTAGGTTAGATTAGTATAGATTACATTAGATTAGGTTAGATTGGTTTGATAGGTTAGGTTAGATTAGATTACATTAGATTAGGTTAGACTACATTAAATTAGATTAGATTAAATTCGATTTTTACATTAGGTTAGATTAGAGTAGGTTAGGTTAGATTAGTATAGATTACATTAGATTAGGTTAGATTGGTTTGATAGGTTAGGTTAGATTAGATTACATTAGATTAGGTTAGACTACATTAAATTAGATTAGATTAAATTCGATTTTTACATTAGGTTAGATTAGAGTAGGTTAGGTTAGATTAGTATATATTACATTAGATTAGATTAGGTTAGATTGGTTTGACAGGTTAGGTTAGACAGATTAGGTTAGATTAGGATAAATTGGGTTACATTAAATTAGGTTAGATTACATTAGGTTAGATTAGAGTAGGTTAGGTTAGATTAGTATAGATTACATTAGATCAGGGTTAGATTGGTGTGATAGACTAGGTTAGGTTAGATTAGGTTAGATTAGATCAGGTTAGGTTTGATTAGGTTAGGTTAGACAGATTAGGTTAGGTTAAATTGGGTTACATTAAATTACGTTAGGTTAGATTACATTAGATTAGGTTAGACTAGGTTAGATTAGATTTTTACATTAGGTTAGATTAGAGTAGGTTAGATTTGATTAATATAGATTACATTAGATTAGATGGAACTTTATTGATCCTTTGGGCAGAATCATAGCAGCACAAACACAGAATGTGTGTGTAGTTTAATAATTACAAAATAAAAGTTATAATAAAGTGATAATAGTCGTCAAAATAATGGCATACAAGTAATATAAGTATGCAGGTAATAATAATAATAATAATTAGACGAAGAAGTGGTGAGAGAACTAAATTACCAAGAGCAGAGAAACACACTCGGCAGTAATTTCTTTGCAGTCATCCGTGTTACATAATTTACTCTGCAACTTTAAAAAGATGAGAATTTACTTCCTTCATTATTTCTTTATGTGACATTTGATGAGTTTTTCCACAGTGTAGATGTTCAATTTTGCACAAGAACAAAAAGTTGCACTTACACAGTCAAAGATTTCAGGACATGCAACGGTTTTTAGTCTGGGTACAAGGTGTTGAGGTAACTTCATGAGATGACATATATGGAGCAGTGTGTGAACTTTCACACCTAACTCAACCGGTCTTCACTTCTGGGCTTTTGGGTTTGATCTTAATGGAAATTGCAGGTGTGAAATCTGTCTTGGACCACGCTGTGAACCTAACAGCCAAACCTTATTCTGATGAAAAGAGCTGGATCAAACTGAACCCTGATAGTGCGGTCCAACCAAGAAATAAAAAGTGAACTTGAAAATAATGTTTTAAAGAAAAAACAACCAAAACTGCACTTAGGAATTGGTAGTGGTGACGTAAGAGTGAGAAAACACTGGCAATGGAATCAATCTGTAATTTCAGTTTTTCAGTTCAAACAGAAGTGGTCCAGTCTCCAGTTCCTAAGTCCAGTCTTAGGTTTGATGTTTTTGCAGGGTTGAAATGAGCATGCACACTTTATTCTTCATTCTTTTTCTTCAGGTACAACAATAAAATACAGGAAATATGTGCACAGACTTAGAAGACACTCAAAAAAAAAAACAAAAAACCCTGAACTGAAACACATATTGGATCTTAATACAGAGATTGTGGTCATTATAACTTTACTAAAATACCAAACCTAGTATTGGCCTTTGACTTTTACACAGATCTGTAGAGGTCCAGCAAGTCATTTAACACAGAAAGACCCAAAAACATAAAAAAAAAAAAAAATCATTTACTAATATTAAATGTTAAATATCTATTCATCCAATCCATTTATCCTATCAATATCTGTGTCATAATACTGGAAGGTTTCAGGGCATTTGTGTGCGTGTGTGTGTGTCTGCACAGTTCTGAGAAATTGAGATGTTTTTAACCGACCAATTTGGTACCTACAGTTGAGGAATAGTCCCATGTCCACATTAAATATCTCAGTAAGTTGATACAACCAATATTTTGGGAGTTATTAGTCATTTTGGAATACTATAGCCTCACAATCATGTTGCATTGCTTGTGACAGTTGACCAGAAGCGCAGTACCATACTGCATGATGGGAAATGAAGTCGAAAACAGGAACGACACATTTACTAGCTTCAGGCCCTTGATATTGGTTTTGATTTGAGCCCTGGTTCCCCACAGGTCAACGCGCTAGTATGAAAATAATTGGTGTAAAAAGCAGTTTGTTGTCTTTTCATGGTCATTGGATATGACACCATTTCAGAGACTCCATAGTGAACGTGGAAGCACTGTATCTTCTACAACACAGGCGTCAAACATATGGCCTGGGGGCCAAATACGACTCGCCAAAGGGTCTGATCCGGCCTGTGGGATGAATTTGTGAAATGCAAATATTAAACTCAGACTATTATCAATCATGGACATTAAAATCATTTTAGTTCCAGTTCCACATTCAGCCCAATTCAGTTTCAGTGGATCAGAACCAGCAAAATACTATCGTGAAAACCTATAAATAATGACAACTCGCTCAGTATTCTCTTTGTTTTACTGTCAAAAAAAAGCAAAATTACATGAAAAGGTTTACATTTTACGCTATTCTTTCACAAAAAAGTGAATAACCTGAACAAATATGAACCACCTGATATGTCTTAAAAGACCTAGGTGTAATTTGACCAATATTCTGCCTGTTTCTAAATGTTCTGTGTAGCATGTGTATGTGTAGATCCACTGTGATCTAAAAGATGAGACAGAATATTATTAAGTTGAGCTTCCTCTTGCACGCGGTGCCCTATCTCTTGCCCACTCCAAATAACTTGAAGATCTGCGGTAAGGAGCAAGATGCATCCTGCAGTTAGTGCAGCACCAGCTTCTGCAGCATGAATCACATCCTGACCGGCTGCCCAAGGGCTCTTGCAGATGAGCGCTACAGGTGGAGACACGACAAAATCCTCTCTGAGATCACCAAGTGGGTCGAACTGCAGAGAGTCAACACCAACAAGCATCAGGCAGCACCACCAAGATCTGCAACCTTCCATTTGGAAGGCAGCAAGGTTGCCAGAGGAAAAAGACCCAATAACCTGCCGCCAATGCTGCCTCGGGCAACAGACTGGGAGTTGCGTGTGGACCTGAAGAAGAAGTTGGATTTTCCTCAGGAGGTTATGGCAACCTCACTCCAACTGGATATGACCCTTCTCTCAAGGAGTTCAAAGACCATCATCCTAGCTGAGCTAACAGTGACCTGGGAAGACAGGCTCGCTGTCTCTCACGAAATGAAGAAGGCTCAGTACCAGGACCTAGTAGAAGAGGCTGGCCTCGCTGGATGGCATGCCACCCTGTTTCTAACTGAGGTCGGCGCTTGGGGTTTCCCTGCAACATCAGTGCGCTATTTCCTACAGAAGATTGGGCTGAAACCCAAAGAACTGTGGAAAGCCACCAGGGATATAGCCACAGAAGGCAAGACAAGCTCTAGGTGGCTCTGGTTGTCAAGAAATCGTAGCTGGACCCCTTCTGCAGGTGAAAGCTAACTTAGCCTTTGCTGCCCCACTCAGGAGAGGTGTACAGGTTAAAGGGCGAAACACCTGTGACCCTGAGATACCCGCTGAGGATCCAGAAGGGGTCCCCAGGAACACAAGTGCACTCCACCAAAGTCATCTTCCACTTCCACATCCTTAGTTGCTCTTGCAGTCTCTGTAGCAAAGCATTCTATGTTTCTTTCATCTTGTAGATCCACTGTGATCTATAAAATGAGACAGAATATTATTAAAATTGCACAAATTTTCCTAAGGAAATTTCAATTTTTTTTTAAAAAAGTTCCTCATGTTATTCACATTTTTTTAAAGGATAGATTGTCAAAGTAAAGTTTTTCATAATGTAATTTCACTTTTTTCACTCTAAAACATAGAGAAATGTATGGACTTGACATCATTTATGTTATTATGCTATCTGTACAGCCCACCTTAGGTCATATTGGGAAGATGTGGCCCCTGAACTAAAATGAGTTTGACAGCCCTGTTCTACCACATTGATTCATCAGTAAATTCATGGAGTTGGATCAATGACAGTGGATGGACACTCTTGTGCTTAAGTTCAGTTGTTGATAGATTTTACAGAAAACGTCACGTTTTCTTCAATTTTCTGTTTCTGATGTAATAATCCTTAACTTTCATCTGAGCTTTTATGGACATCTACATGGTCAGTAATTGTTTAAGAACAGTAAAAAATAGAGATAAAAATCATTTGGGAACTGCAACAAAATTAGTACTGGGTCTTTCTGGGTTAAAGGCCTTTAGTGTACTGGTAGAATTGTAACATAAAGCCAGACTAAACAGATCGAACCTTCATAATGTAACAAACATGAGCCTTGGGTCTGATTTTCAGGTGTGAAAAGGACCTTCGTCAACTCAATGGGGAAACTAAAGAAAATTGGAAGTCTAAAGATTGTAAAACACCTTGTGGTAATCTGGCCATTTTGAGCTATACAATACAACAGCTCCTATAAAACTGACTGCATGTTGAAAAGTCATTTAATACCCATCGTATTCTAAAACACTTTTTCAGTAAAGTCTATTCATCTGCACCAAGGCAACATATTCTGCTGTCTGCTTTTATCAGTTTGATTCAACAATCAATTTCAACTTTCAAAATTAAAGGCTGGCAGTGTGTTTTCAGCCTTAATAGTGTCCACATTCTCACAGATTTCCTTCATCTGCTTAAGAAAGCTGTTCTGCTTTCATCATCAGTGGAAATGCAGTCACTTCAGAGCTGCCACTTCAGTCCTACCAGCACACCTTCAGGGCACAATATAGAAATCCCACAGGGGGTCGGTCTATGGCAATTCAACTGTATTATCCCATTGGCCAAATTGTTGGAATGCTATAATTGAAACATATCGCCATCCTGTTTTCAACATATTTAACTGTTAACCTGTTGTGTTTAATTGTAACACAACACACACCATCAGTCACAGTAACCGCTGGCCTTTAGTGCAAGTAAGAAATGTAAAGATAACATTTACAACAGTTTAACCATTAATATTGCTTTGCTCTCTGATCAAGACAAATCAGATTTTGTTAACTCTCTGTTAACACTCCATTCTTACCATCAACTTTGCATCTCTTCTCCACTGAATGTGCCATGTTTTCATATTGAAGCCGGTCTCTCTGGCCTTCCGTAAACAGTAGCAGTGATGCAACATGACAGTGATGCAAACTGGCGTAAAGTGTGTGTCCGTATGCCAGAATTAGTGGTTGTTGAACTATTTATTTACTATTTGTAGGAATAGGGGCCACATCTATGTGATATATGGGCCGGCTATTGAATAGCCCTGAACGATGGGGATGACAAGTGATGATGTAACTGTCACATGGTTTTCCTGTTTCTGGGTCTAAAGATGTGCAACTCACAGCCCCAGTCATTTACACTTGTCCTCTGTGTAGAACATAGAATAGGATAGAATAGAATAGAATAGAATAGAATAGAATAGAATAGAATAGAATAGTTTCTGTTGCTGGGGATCAGACCGCCTGGGTAATGACTGAAAGAATGAGATCGCAGGTACAAGCAGCCAAAATGAGTTTCCTTCGCAGGGTGGCATGGAGGAGCCACTGCTCCTCCATGTTGAGAGGAGCCAGTTAAGGTGGTTCATCTGGTGAGGATGCCTCCTGGGGAGGGGTTTCGGGCATGTCCGTCTGGGAGGAGGGCCGACCCAGGACACGTTTGAGGGATTATATCTCTTGGCTGGCCTGGGAACATCTCAGGATTCCCCTGGAAGAGCTGGTGGATGTGGCTGGGAAGAGGGCCGTCTGGGCCTCATTGCTGAAGCTGCTGCCCCCATGACCCGGCCCTGGATAATTGGAAGATGACGAGATGAGATATGACAAGAGAGTAGAATAGAACAGAATAGCCTTTGCTGTTATTATGTATACAATGAAATTAGGAAATATTATGGGAATATTGTGATACTCTATTATCTTGGGTTCAAAACACACAGTCTTCTTATTAAATACATTAGAGAACATTAACTTTTATCAGTTTGGGTCGGCGCTTGTCATTGAGGGGTGGTAGTGGGTCCTGACACCAGATCAGTTGAGAACCACTGTTATAAAGTGGGTAAAGTTTGGTGCCTTCTTCGTTTGGACCCAGAAACAGGAAAATCCTGTGACTGTTTCATCACACTTCCCATCCCCATAGGTTTACCACTTTAACAAGTTCTCCACCTGCTAGGACTGTAAACCCTTCATTTGTGTACCATCTGATCCCATCAAATTGGGCCACCACTCTTGAGGCAGCCGAAGTGTTATGCAGCGAGGTGAGAAGGGTGAAAAGTAGCGTTCTGAGTCATAGTCCTGAGTAACTGTTACTGGGCAGCAAGAGCCAGCTCCCACTCATTGCTCAAGTGAAAGGACCAGAACAACACGGTCCTAATCACAAATCCCAAGATGAATCACAAGTTTAGTGCAGAAACATGATGTACTTTTTAATTTTAGGAGTCAGGTTGTTAGGAGTAGCATCCGTTTGTTAAGAGGATGTCGGCCCCAAAGTCAATTATATTCAAGTACGTTTCAACTGTGAACTCCACAGTGGCTTCTTCTTGGTTTCCATTACTCTGAACTTATTAAGTATGCACTGTACCACCATCTTCTGCTTCTGTGTCAGAGAGGCTGAGAAGCTCTACATATTTCATCACCCTCTGCTTTCTATCTCTTTGGTCTCTATAAACTGAATTATGAAACAAACTTAACAGCCTTATTTTGTAACACGTGGCTCATGTGTTACAAAATGAGGCCATTAAGTTTGGGCAATAATGATGTAGAGTCTGCATCATTGTTGTGTAAGTGACTGAAAATGAGCATTTAGTCACAGTCACTTCTTTAAAAAGTCATTGAACTACTTTACCAAGTTCTGAATATGACAATCAGTTCGGAAGAAAAAAATAACTATGGACTTAATCGTGATTTACAGTGTTCATGACTTTTTTTTGTTGTTTTTTCAGGTGCTCTGTAAAAACAAGAATGGAAAAGCCCACAACTGAGAAGTCCATTCTGCTCTGATTGGTCAACTCTAGCTGCGGCACAACAACCTCAAAAAGACCCGATGATGACCTGTAACCATTAGCTAGTTTGAGGTTAGATCTAGGTCCGCTGCATCTGTCGAAATTTGCAGATTTGTAGTCACATGGGAAGGACTTTGGCCCAATCCCAATTCACCCCTTAGCCCTATCCCTTGACCCTTCCCTTTGGCACTACACCTTGAAATGGAGCTGCAAGGGGTAGGGACTGAAACATTCCCCTATGAAATGGGACAACCCTTTGCGACCTGTTGCGTCATCAATAGTCATCGACGCTGCTATAAACAAATGTGAACACTTTGTTTCTATAAATATTCACCATGCCGTCAGCAGCTGTATTCGTCTCTGTTCGATGGGCTTTGTTCATCTTTTTACAACTATCAACTATAAACCACAGAAATGCGATATATAACAAAACGAAATGGTATTAAACGGTCGATCCAATGATTATGTTGTTTACGAAGAAAGTACTTACATTTGTGTGTTTCTTTCTTCACCGCTGCACGTTTTGGCTGTGTTTACTTCCATCTTGCCAATGATTATGTGAAACTCCTCCTACCGCTTTGTTTGTAGTGTGGTCTTGGAAAATCTCTGTTTCGAGGTCTAGACAGCCCTTCGCCTTTGCCCTTCCCCTCTGTCTAATTGAGAATCAGGACAACACTACCCCTTCATGTGAGTGTGCAAAATGGAGGGGTAGGGCCAAGGGATGACTTGGGATTCAGCCTTTGAATCTGTTTTACTGGGCACAAAAGTAGTATACATTGCCAAGTGCAGGACAAGTCATCAAATTTTAACCTTTTTAACCTTATCCTAACCTTTGTTGGCAGTGTTAGGGTGAGACAGAAGAATTGTAAGTCCAATTTGAATGTTCTTAGATTTAGTTTTGTAGAGCTTCTGCATTTAATGTTTGATGGCAGCACAATCCAAACTACATTATTTTAGACATCACTCAGCTGTAATTCCAGCCCTAAAATGAGCCTCTGGCAACCTGGTGGATTCCAAGAGAAACCTACAGAATATATTTCTGTTCATTACCTGGGTAAAATACTGGTCAATAAAAGAAACACATATCATAAGAAAAATCTTAAACATGAACATTTGATCTCACAGGGAGCGTTTGATCTCCACCTTCTACTAAGTTTGTTGCTTATAACAAATAAGAGTGTAAAGACTGGAATTACTGTCAAAGATGCAGGTCAAGTTCTTATTCCCCCACATCAACTGCAGCTCACAAGCATTTTTCCTTAACGTTCCTCTTCTTTTCCATTCAGCTGTTCCTTTCAGGGGTCGCCACAGCGAATCACCTTCCTCCATTTAACCCTTTGCATCCCCTTCTTTCACACCAACTACCTTCATGTCCTCTTTCACCACGTGCATAAATCTGGTCTTGGGTCTTCCTCTACACCTCCTGCCTGGCAGTTACAACCTTATCATCCTTCTACCGATATATACACTCTCCCTTTGCACTTGTCCAAACCATCCCAGTCTGGCCTCTCTGACTTTTTCTCCAAAACATCTGCATTCTTAAAAATGGGGTTTTGATTTTTTTTTTTTATGGGTCACCCCCAAAAAGTGTTCCAAATGATGAAAAACATTTATTCATCTTCTGATCCCGCTTTAGCCTCATTAGGGTCACAGGGGCCACTGGAGCCTATCCCAACTACTTAAAGGTGAAAGCAGAGAACACCTGTTCCCAGTTAATCGCAGGGCTGACATATACAGAAAAATAATCACTGCTACATTCACACCTATGAGCAGTTTAGATTAACCATGTCTGTGGATGGTGGGAGGAAGCCAGAGTACCCAGAGAGAGTCCATGCAGATGTGGGGAGAACATACAAACTCCACACAGAAAGGTCCCACATTGATTAGTGTTAGAATCAAACCCAGGACCTTCTTGCTGTGAGGCACAAATGCTATCCACTGCACCTATAACATAATTAGCTATTTGTTATTATTATTATTATAATTATTACTTTATTATCACCTCCTTGCTACCTGTTGTTTCTACTTCCACTTTATAATGTGCAATTGCCTGCTTTTTTCTATACTGTTTTTCTTTTTTTAGAGTTATTGTTTTGCTATTTTCTCGTGTGTGTTTTCTGTGTTTGTGCTATCCACTGCAACACTGTGTCATCCATGAAAAAACATGCGTTATAGAATTTTATAGCAGTGCTATTTTTTTTAAGTGGGGCTGTATAGTAAGCTTAGTTTACATAAAGCAAAATGTATTGACTGGTTTGTTTAACAGGCACAAATACCTGAATTAAACAACTTTAATAGGTTGACAGTCACTTCGTACAACATGATTAGTGTCATTGAAAAAGGTTTCTTTTTCACAATGTTTCTAGTTGAATTTTCCAAGTTTGTTCTCAGTTTTAGGTGGACGTCTCTTTTTCTGTGATAGAAAACTGGCGCCTGTGGGCCTTGACCACTTGTGGCAACGTGGCTCAGGAGTTAGAGCAGGTCATCCAATAACCAAAGGGTCTGCGGTTTGAATCCCACTCTGTCTTAGTCATGTGCTATTGTGTCACTCACATGAATGGGTGTGACTGTTTAGTGGTGGTTGGAGATTGTCTTCCGTCAGTCTGCCCCAGGGCAGTCCACCACCACGGAGACTGTGAGAGTGAATGAATAATGGATCATTAATGCAAACCACTTTGGGTGTCTTGAAAAGCGTTATAGAAATCTAATCCATTGTCGCCGTTCTTTCTGTTTAGTGTGGACGGTGGAAATCCTGAATCAGCTTTATAGCCCTTTGTGCACAATCATTGACAACTTTGAGATTCTGAACAATGTTTTCGACAGCTACAAACACCTCAGCATCAGACCAGTCTTTTGGATCCATGTCAAACAAAGCTTGAGGTATGTTGTAGAAAGTGAACAGATGAAGGCTGTTATTGGTGATGAAATGGGAAATAGCTTATGGGTTTAGACACGATGTTGTCCACTGCCACTGACAGTCTCTGTGGTAGACGCATAACCAAAATAACATCCAATTAAACATGAAAGAAATGGCCTCAAATTTTGTGACAGGTTTTTTCGTCAAAAAACATAATTACAGCCTGGCCCATTTAAAATAATACATAATTTTTTAAATACTTTTAAGACATGCCCTAATGTGTATGTTCTCATTCCTGATTCGATCCATCCCGGTCCCTCTCAAAGAGAACCTCAGCATCTGCACCTCTGCTACCTCCAGCTCTGCCTCCTGTCTTTTTCTTCAGGTCCACTGTCTCTAACTCGTACATGTCTTCTCCATCCTTCCTTTCGTTCTTGCTCACACTCTTTCATCACACAACACACCTGACACTTTTCTCCACCCATTTCACCCTGGTCTGAGAGGCTTCTTCACCTCATTTCCACATTCACCGTTGCTGTGGACTTTTGACCTTAAGCTCCTCAAATCCTCCACCTTCTTTATCTCTGCTCCCTGTATCTTCACCACTCCACTTTAGCCCCTCTCCTTCACACATATTTATTCTCTGATCTTCATCCCTCTCCTTTCCAGAGCAAACCTCCATCTCTCTAGGTTTTCTTCACCTGTTCCCTACTATCACCACAGATCACAGTGTCATCTGCAAACATCACAGTCCATGGAGAATCCTGTCTAAGCTCATCTGTCAGTCTGTCTGTCACCACAGCAAACAAGACGGGCCTCAGAACTGACCCCTGATGCATGCCCATCTCCACCTTGAACTCCTTTGTCACGCCTACAGTCCACCTCACCACTGTCTTACAACTTTTGTACATGTCCTGGACTACTCTAACATAATTATTTTTCCTTTGTGTTGAGGAGAGAAAAATCCACCAAAAAAAAAAAAAAAAAAACTCACATTGCCTCAGTCGGGGAATATCTTTATGGGAAATGGACACATTGCTTGAGCTACTTGGAGGTCAGATAACATTAGACCATGAACAGGAAAATAAGGGAAAAAGTTTTTCTACTTCCTTCAGCTTTTTCTATCAGCATGCTGTAATAGACAGCGATGCTGTTGCTGCTGTAGAGGAGCAGAAAGGAAGTAACAAAGAACTTGGGGGGAAAAGCGTAAGGATTTTCAGAGAAAACTGACTTCAGTGATCTTACTAGGCTGAGCTATGTAACGTCAACAATGTTTGTTATTTACAAAAGATCCAAGGGCATTGAGTTTTCATACATTATGCTGATAGGAAGCTAAAAGATGTACTTTTGTGTGGAGAAGAGGTGGGATTACACAAGTTATACTTCTGTGCACTCCTTTTCGAATATGTGAATGAATATTGTTACGTCCCAGCCTAGGGGTTTACCAGGACGTACATAATGTGCTCAACTAGATCACCACCAACTCCCAAGTTACA
>JAQQZY010000017.1:19596133-19606307 GCA_030068375.1 Ostorhinchus rueppellii | reverse complement strand
CATTGTATGTGAAATTCAAAAAAGTCCAATTATCTCACTTCCTGTTGGGCGTGGCCATGGCATTGTATTGACCTTTTGTGTCCGTCTTGGTATGATACACACCCCCATAGAATGATTAGTCCATAACTTGTACTGTATGCCAGCTTAATTTTTTTTTTCATGTTAGGGGGCGCTAACGAATTCCTAGGGTACGTTAGGGGCGGGGCTTTTTTTGGGTACCTGCTGGCCCACCTACCGGACGTCTGTCCCATATTTTCCTTGGAATTCACGCACGGGAACCTTCTCAAAATTGCCCAAATGTGTGGGGAGACAAAAGGAAATAATAATCATAATAATAATAAAAACAGCATGAAAACAATAGGGCCTCGCGCCTTCGGTGCTCGGGCCCTAAAAATTTATTCGAAGGGTCACACATAAAAAAATAGTTGAATGAACCAAATTAAATTGCATTAATTGTAATTTAATTTGGTTCACTCAACTATTTTTTTTTATGTGTGACCTATTGGAAATTTAAGTCGATTCAATGTTTTACTTTTTACAGTGCATCTATACATACGGTGTGAGTTTTTCTCAACCATCTGCACGTCTTTCAGCCACTGTGCCTCTCTGCTCGGCCTCTTTTCCTTCTCCTCGGCTGTATCTGAGCTCTGCGCTGCCGTGTGATGCTTCGCCAGCTCCATCAGATCGCTCAGATCAGATCCAGGCCCGGCCAGATGCGACCCTGACCTTCCCACACATGGGTGTCATCACTGAAGTCTGAGCCAAGAAGAATCCTCAGCAGAATGTCTTGAGGCGGAGAGGGATCGGACTCGGATCATTTCTCCGGTACTATGTAAACAGCTCTAAAAAATGTTAAATTGTAATTTTTAATATTTATGCTGCTTCTTAATCAGTTACTAAATGACTAAGATTTCACATTCAGGTCACAACAACACTATCAAATAATGGATGGATCCCTTGGGTTAACTTTAATAAGATGCATTATCCATTTAAGATGCCTCAGAATTTCTCTGATGGTAGTTTTTTTTTTTTTTTTTTCCGCGCTTGAAGTTCTGATCTTTAATAAGTGTCCCCAGGAGGAACGTCGCTCTCATTTTTCATTGCTGGTGCCAGATCCAGAGTGACTAATCTTCTGTCACCTCGCCTGAAACATCACTTCTGACAGAAATAGTGGGACAGACAGACAGACAGTGGGTTCTTGTGTCGCACACAGGACTCAAAAAACAAAACTCACAGAAACTCCAGCCTCTTCTCCCATGACAATAGCTGTAATGTTGCTCATTTAAGCATTCACAGATACATGGATTTGCATATGAACACCTGTCAGTGTGTTATATTCAATGTGGAATTCATCTGCATATTTTAATAAGACACAAAATGTCCCTTGAGATTTCACCAGTGGTCATTATGTATTTTTAGCTTTTGAGTTTAAAGTCGCCACATTGTTTATTTTCTCAGAAAAAAAGCAGGCAATAACCAAAGATGGGATTCTAATATAACGGTTATTTTCACTACAGTTATGCACTGATCTTATATTTGGTTCCATTTCATGTAATTCTGATCAAATAAAAGTAGTTTTTATGCAAACACCAAATTCTGGGATTAGTAGAACAATTACTTCACACTCCACTGATTAATAAAACTTAATTTAGAGGAAAAGCAGAACCACAAAACATTCTGACGACAGAACTAAATAAGTTAAATGTGTCTTATTACTTAGGCTTAACACCAAAATGAAAATGAATTAGAGGATACATTCTTGCATAACAAATTGTTTCAACTGAGCCATAACAGGACGCTGTGATATTGTTAGCCCATACCATAACTGCTGAAGTCATACACAAATGGACAAAAGTATTGGGACACATTGAATTCAGGTGTTTCTTTTCCAACAGGGGTCTGGGATACAAAACAATGATGACAAATGGCACAATACAGTTTTAAATGTGGATCAATATTACTGCATTGCATTGGTTCATTTGCTTTAAATTGTTATCTTTGCTTCCAAAATGCCTCAGAGATGGTTTTTACAAAATTTCTCTCAACTTTATTGGATTTTTTTTTTTTTTTTTTGGGTTAGTTTTTGGGGGTTTTTTTTAGTAGCAGTTTTTTTTGTTTTTTTGTTTTTGTTTTTTTACCAAAACTAACTGCCTCAGAGATGGGGTTATTATTATTATTACTATTATTATTGTTATTATTTATTCATTTATTTATTTATTTTTTACAAAATTTCTCAACTTTATTGGATTATTTATTTATTTATTAAAATTGCTTTTTGTTGTTTTTTTTAGTAGCAAATTTTTATTTTATTTTATTTTTTTTTTTACCAAAACTAACCATTTACTTCCTTCACATCTCTCATGGGAAGAAAAATCTCCCATTAAACTTTAAGGAAATACTGATGTGTATAAACTCTATGGACAAAAATATTGGGACACATCATGTCTACAGCTGTAAAATGTCCTGTTCTGTTCAAGCTGATTTAACATATAAACATGGTTTAAAATCTAGTTTTATATTGTCATAAATATCGTATTGATTATTAATATTGATGTTTACTGTATATGTAAAATCAGCATGACATCTTTAAGCTGTCATGGATGTAGATGATGTTTCCCTAGGTTTTGTCCATATAGCTTATAAACTTCAATATTTCCGCTAAGTTTAACACGAGTAGTGAGGAAAGTCGATGGTTAGTTACTGTGGGAAATTATTGTTTAATAAGAGCTTGAAAAATAGAAATCATAGTAATGGATTTTTTTTTTAAATGAGGGAAATGAATTAAACACCATCTCTGAGGCATTTTTAAACCAATGGAATCAATACAATGATATTTATCACTATTTAATATAAAACGATATTATGGCATTTGTCATATTTTTTGTCATCGTTTTGTATCCCAGACCCCTGTTAGAAAAGAAACACATGAATTTAGCATGTCCCAATACTTTTGTCCATTTATGTATGAGTTAGGCAATTATGCTATGAGGCTAAAGATACACATTACTTTAAACATTTAGCTCTCTCCAATTATCTAAATTATCTACATATACATATGTTGATAATATACATACATATTATCTACTTTTTACATTTAATTTACTGCTCATGTACTTTAACATCATACTGAGATTACATTTGAGGGTTACTCTAACAAAAACAGAGAAAACTGAAGAAAACATTTTTTTTTCCAATAAACTAACTGAGCATAAACTACGCATCTCCATCCACTTTCATTGATCCAACTCCATTGGTTCTACTGGTGAATCGATGCTGTAGAAGATGACAGTGTTTCCATGTTCACTACGGAGCCTCTGAACATCCAAATTGGTCATGTCTGATGACTTTGAAAAGATGACAAACTGTATTTTACGCCAGTTATTTACATGTATTGATAGAATGAGTGGCTCTAAGGTTATTAAACATTTTAGATCAGTGGATGCGTTTGGTCACTGGTGGATATTTGGGTCTTTATGGGTTATAGCACATATCCAGCTTCATATCATGACCAAACCTGACCTTTGACCTGAGCTCATTTGAATATCCTGTTGGAAAATGCAGCAGAATCATTAGGTTTTACTCGTAAAATCTAAAATAACATTCTTGTCCACACACTCTATTAATACATAAGATATAACAAGATTTAGAATCTACGAGGAGGGCAAGATGTTCAATTTTACGGCAAACTAAGAAGGTTTAAGAATAATAAATTACCTGCAGAAGTGAATGGAACATCTCAGCTGATCACCTAAACAGGTCTTATAACAAATGTTTGTTGTTATTGTGATCATAAGTATTTTTTGCTTTAATGGAACTCCTTTCCAGTTGACTAACTCATGTCATTATTAATACAAAACAGTTCCAGACTTAGTATTACAGACTTTATCACGCTAAAAGGATCCATTTTGGAGATGCTTGAGATTACTGTTTTGCTTCAGCGGCTGAGTCATGCATCACTGAACATGGTCTAAAGTGATTTTCTAGACATAAGTATGCATTTTACTGAGCCACACACACTTATTTTTCTTTTAAATAAATCCAAAGTGGGCAAAACAGATAAGGATACCACAAATATTTCATAATATATTAGCATTTTCTATCCACAAATACGACATTTTCCAGTTAACTCGCTCAAAACAATAAGTAACTTGGGAGTGAAAGAGCGTCAAAGTATTTAATTGACACTTTGCTGTTACACAAAAGGTGTATTTTATCAGTGAGCTGCCTCTGCCTTCAGGAAGACAATGCTCCGTCATATTAAACCGTTTTTGATTTCTCTGATGATCCATCTTCCTGTCAGCACATCTGTCCTTTGACTGCTGACAACTCATCAAGAAAGACAGCATCCTCCATTCTACGGGGGGATAATGGCTGCAACTTTATTAACAATTCAACAATGACCTAATACATGATTGCATTATTAAGTCATCATTATGAGTTGGAAAAGTTGGCTCGGTAAAAACTAATTAAACTTCAGAAGCAGACCATTAGCCTGTCAGCGTTTGCCAAAAGCCTGAATCTAAAAATTCTTCGTGTATGATCTACTCGCACACTAATCCTATGGATGCCTTTGTGTTCTGCGCAAGAGGTTTAAGAGGCTCTCGAGTACCATATGTTGTGTATCATCACCTTAACCAGAGGCATGTGTCTGATGGTGTGTGTGCGGATGTGTCTGCATATGTGCAAGCGCTCAGATGTGTTTGCTCGAGAGTGTATTTGCGGCATGCCTCCGAATGTTTTGATGTGGATACGATACTTAAAGGCTGAGATAGAGATGCGGAACAGGTGGTCGTTTAATGACTCACTCTTGGCTTGCTTACTCTACTCCACTGATGGAGGGAAGAGCTTTTACTGTGCACACGGCAACGCAGCCTTTTTCCCTGCCCTGAAATTTTTTCATCTAAGTGCTGTAGTGGGTGTGAATGCTAACAGGCTAAGGGTAAACTCTCCGAAAGACTTTAGCTTTAATCTACATGCAGATCTCTTTGATGTGCTGTCTTGGGAGCGAGGGAAGGAATTACTCAGCCAACCTCAGAGCTCATTGCTCATGGCCAAGGTGACTGCACCTGGGTAAGGTGAAACGTTTTCTCAGCGTCCTGTGAACTTGCTCGGTGAGAGGGCTGCTTGTCACAGTCGATCAGCTCGCAACTCAATATGATTGACCCGGGCAGGAAATCTTTAAGTTGCTCATGCATGGATGGAGAAGGAGAGACGGCGGCACATCAAAGCGTCAGGGATGCAGATTGCTCATGCATGCTAACATGGCAGCCAAGGTCAGAAGGAGTTGCTAAGTGACTGCTCTGAATCCAAAGAACAAAAGTGGACATTGATTCAAGGCTACTGTTAAGTGATTGATTCAGTGTCTGATGTTGTTGTGCACTTCGATTCGGAGCGGATTATTTATTCATCATCACGCTGCTATGTTCAAATCCAAACTATACTCGCAACAAACTCCAAGGTTTTGTAATAAAAATATAACAGTGTAGAGATCATTCAGCAGCTGTATGCAAAGCAAGATCACACAGATTGTGCAGGTATTCGTCCACAGACACATGAGCATGTGCCAAGAGTAACAGAGGTCTGGGCTGTTTGGAATTGAGGTTCACTGGCGTAAACAATCAGGAGTGGCGCTTTTGTTTGAGCCAGCTGGACCTATAAAAGAGAATCATAAAATGTTAATTCGGTTTTCAACATGCCACGCCTTACGGAAAATCCTCAGGAACAAACCATTAGCTCCTGCTGTTTCATTTTGAGATGTTCTGATGTTCAGGAACCAACCACTAGATTCCATGATACAGGGAAAAAAAAAAACAGATTTTAAACATGGAACTTTGAAACACACACTTGAATGTTTGTTTGTTGTTTGGCATATTTCACTGTAGATTAAAGATGTGAATGCAGATTTTGGGTTTATTGAACCACATATTTGGAAGGAGTGTGATAGAAGAAAAGCCTGTGGCAGTTGGAGTGAATAGATGTTCAGTTTATATGAGCTGGGGTCATGTTCATTTTTCTATTGGCAGTCTTATTTTCCCAGAAAAACAAAATAAGACTCACACTCAGTTTACTTTAAAAAAGTTAGATAAGAAAAATAATTTGAGATTTAGTTTAAAGCAGTGTATGACTTTCATTACAAACTTTTCTTAAAATTTGTAAAACCCGAGCGATAGTCTCCTTTTCACTAATCCATAAGACTAGGGATGCACGGATACCCATTTTTTCCAGACCGAGTACAAGCACAAGTACTTAGATTTGAGTACTTACTGACACTGAGTACTGATACAAGTACTGAATAATCCCATTACAGTTCTTAGTTCCTTTTGAAAATGTTCCAGTCAGACTAATGATGACATTAAAACACAATGTGCTGCTACTGACATTTAATGTGTTGAAATGAATGTTTGTAAATCAATCCACCAGGGGCCACTGTAAGTAAAGTACGTAAAGATTTTGAGAAGAAAATCAGAAATAACAAACATGGAGCTGACAGAGGGAACGCTAATGTGGATACTAATGTTGAAGCGTTTCCGCTGGTAAGGTTTAAAAGTGAAGCTTCAGGAGGGAAAAGAGAAATGAGCATTAAGTTTCATTTTCACCACTGCGGGTGGTGGTCTGCACCGCTTCTTACCCCCATTGTATTATAAGTAAGATCTAAACTGGCCCAGCCCTGGGTAATTGTCAGTAATTTTTCACTAAGTCACACAGTCGCTCTTTGAACACATCCTTCACCTCCACGGTTCTTGCTGGTATTCTCTGTCTGGGTACGCATTCAAACCCTAACCTGGAAAATGGACAGAGTTGCGTACGCAGAGGACGGACAGAACGCTTCATCTGTATCTGTCTGTGCCTTTAACGTTACTTCCAGTTGGCGTTACTTTTGTCACCAGAATTTATTTAGTTAAATCTCCACACTGCTGACATTACTCGTCCGTACCCGCTGCACTGAACTGTGAATGTCACACTGATATAAGTGGTATCGGTGTGTTTGTATCAGAGTATTTTTATGAGTACTAGTACAAGTACTCATGCTCAGTATCGGACCCAGTATCTGTGTATCCCGACATAAGACTTCCCTTACGGTGAACAACTTTAAAGTGTACTCCATTCCAAGCAGTCCATTTGTTTACAGACCAAACCGATGTCACTTATCCTTTTCAGATATTTTGTTGTGAAGTGCATTGTGGGAATGAGAATTCCACACAGCCGCTGTATGGCTGCAGCAGCAACAAATACAAAAACGCCTTCATTGCCTCTTGCTGTGGCTGCATGGAATTTCTGAAAAGGCCTGAGTGATGGTTTGGTTTCTGTTTCATCTGTAAACAAACAGATGTGATGATGAATGTGTGATAGGACACGTCAAAGTTCATCATGAGGGAAATGATAACACAAAAAAAAAAAAATACAGAAACTTACAGATTAGTGAAAAGGAGGCTATCACTTGGGTTTTACAAATTTAAAGAAACATTAGTGATTACAGTCATACGCAGCTTAACATTCTCAGAATTGACCTACTTAAGGTTAGCATAAAAATAGCAGCTGGTAAGTTGGTTACGGGGGGGTGCTGTCGGACATGTCGGCGATGCTGCCCCCCCCTAAAGTGGCGCTAGGGGCAATTGCCCAGGTCGCCCATGCCTTGGAACGCCCCTGCTAGCGCCAACATTAACTTTTAAATTGTGATTTCTACTTTCCCCTCAGAGCTTGGATAAAACAACCAAGTTATAAGGCATTACTAATTGATAATATAGTTTTTCATTTTGATGAACCAAGCAAGTTTTCCCAAGCTACTAAGCTAGCAGCTATAGCTGATCAGCTACACATATTAAAATCAAAAATCCTATGTTGACAAAGATGCAGGATGTGCTTCACCAAAAATATAAAACTGTTTATTCCCTGATCTCTGTGTGCCTGTGGTCATAAGGGTTGAGAAAGTTAAAACTGAATAAGGTCTAAATACAATAACAAAACATAAATATGATGTTACTTTACTGATAAATAACATACAGTACATCAATAGTTTGCTGCTGTGACAGAGACAGGCCACAAAAAGGTCGAGTAAAGGTTTCTTCTTGTCTGTGAAGCTTAAAAATTGTAGAATGTTTGAAAGACACATGACATGGGTCCAGGTTTTACAAGGTGACACTAGGGGAAAAGGACAGAAGAATACAAAATCTCCCATCTTTGTCGTAGCTAATAAGCTAACGGCTAAACCACGTTAGTGTGACTTAACTATGGCAGTGATAGTTTTATCACATCCAGAAAATGGTTACTATTTCTTTATGTATTAATACAAAAAGTTAAAGCTATTTCTGTGTATTACTTAAGCTGTGAAAAGTCATCACAGTAAAATTACCATACGGTTGAACTCTCTCTTATGACTTCATATTGTTTCTATTATTTAACCCAAGATATTTTCATTTCAGTCTCTCATCGTTCTTTTCGTCTTTGCCCGTTGGTCAACGTATTCAGACACAGTAGGTTATACGTGTAAACAAGATTATTGAACTCAACTCCCTGCCAAATATGACATAACTTTATTATTCTAATCATCACATTAAATACACATGATTTAATCTGCAGTACCAACACAGCTAGTGATTACATGAAGGATTCTGCAGGTAATGTCATCATTTGTTAGAAAAATAATCCATCATAAATCATAAATAAACCAACCACTTCGTATATTTCTATTAAATCGCAGATCAGAATATGTTATCTGTGTAAAATAACTCAATAACACACACTGCATACACTGAATCCTACTGTTCCATATAGTATATTATCATATGATGCTATTGATATTTCTGAATTTGAAGCAACTGTATATACACAATATAACCTTTTATAGCAAGCGGTTAATAAATAATGGAATGATAAGCATTTGCCTCATTGCTTTAGTGGTTTCAATCTCCCAAAATTGATTTTTCACCACTGGTCCCCTATCTAATCAAGCTAGGTGAGTCTTGATAAATCGAGTGGTGTGTGTGAGTATGTGTGTATTGGAGAGGGCTGGTAGGTAGGTTATCAATTTGCATTTTGAATGTTTTCTTTCCCAACGGGCTTTATTATTAACCATAAATGAAGAGATTGTGGTTAAAGCTGGGGATTGGACAAGGCCTATATTTGCCATGACCAGACATGAGCCAAGTATTCATTACTTTTTGGATAGCCATGATAATAAACACAGCGCACTGTACATACTAATAACCTGTTTTGCACAGTTTGGGTGTGTACTTTGTCATCTTGCCATCAGAAGTAATTCACTGGAGAAAACAAAGGGTTGTAATTTATTTGCTTCTTGAGCTGTATATTTCAGGGTTTTGATATGAAATTCAAACACAGCATGATTTCTTTGTGCTGGGCAGTGGTTTGAGAAGGTGATTGAAGGCTGTTGAGCACAAAAGCCCTGCCTGTTGCGTCTCCAAGCTCAGGGAAGACCGGTGTGTTGACCGGATTGGGATAATCAGCGCTACATGCTCCTGCCTTATAAAGTCAGCCACAGCCAGTCTTTTGTTTGTCAGTCTCTGCAGCTCCCATAACAGATGAATATGTAAACCCACATTCGGTTCCTTTTCCGTCACCCAACCTTACCTTTAAATGCATCTCCAAAACTCCTCCATCCTTGAACGTGCACCTCCCAGGATTGGAGTGCGAGTTACACCACCAACTTTTGTTGGGGGACCAAAAAGGGTTTATTTCATATCATGCTCCATAAACCAGCACTAAACCAAGGAGGGCGAGCAATCAGGAGGTGAACACATAGTGAGCCGCAGGGATTCTCCAACATGGCTACACCTCCAACTCCTCCGGATTCCTGCCAAGCGTTAAATCACAGATGGGGGAGCTGGCTATATACAGAGGCCTTGAGATTAGTGCTGGGGAAATGATTCCATGCTAATTGGAAAAAGAAACCCTACAATACCTTATAAGCACAAAGCCTGTTATGCAGAATCATGGGTAACGGGTGTTGGAAAAAAAAAGAAAGAAAAAGTGATGAATACAAATAATGACAGTTTAAAAGGGAACGTGCTAAACTTCTGATGGATGGATCACCTTAACCCTTTATCGGGCAAGTGACAGTGGCTGCAGTAGTTATAGTTAGGACAGTGAGTCAACAATGTCAGGTCCAATGTGGTCTCCAGGGTCTGTAAGGTCCACCTGTGCATGAACAGTGAGT
>JAQQZY010000017.1:19396035-19406494 GCA_030068375.1 Ostorhinchus rueppellii | reverse complement strand
CCACAAACACTGGGCCCCTAAATTTCTCATGTTTACCCCCCCCCCTCCATCTGCGCCCCTGCTTGTACCTATTCCACCTCCTTGCCACAACAACTGCAGCCCGTTTTGCCTGAAGCTGTGCATGTTAAAACCTTTCAGAGGCACTAAATATAGACACAACATCAGTTTCGAGTTTGGTAAATCACATTCCGCATGCTAAATAAATATTTGCATGTACTCCTCCCAATAATTTTGCACGTTCTGGCAGAAACGCTCATGTTGCATATGCATCAAGCTAAACATGCTAAATGAGTTGCACGAGCTGTTTTGTCCATTTGAGACACACAACCTTCTTTATAAATAAGCTTCGATATGTTTTTGCATGCACAGTCAAATTTGTGCAGATTTTTACACACACAAACCTTTATGGTAGGGGTGTCAGACTCATTTTATTGCAGGGGCCACATACAGCTTAATATGATAGAAACCAGTAAAATAATATAAATAATAGGATAAGAACTTATAAATAATGTCAACTCCAAATTTTTTATGTTTTAGAGCAAAAAAGGTCAAATTCCCTGATGGAAACGTTTACATCTACGAACTGTACTTGAACATAACATGAACAAATATGAACAACCTGAACATTCTTAAGAAAAGTAAGTGCAATTTTAACAATATAACGCCTTCATTTATCATTTATACATATGCATCACAACTTAGAGATCACAGTGGATCTACAAATACAGAAAAGGTTTAGTAACAGGAAGAACACTGCTAAAACTCCACATACTTCTCTTAAGACATTCCAGGTTGTTCATATTTGTTCAGGTTTTTCACATTTTTTGTAAAAGGCTAGTCTGTAAATGTTAACATTTTTGTGCAATTTTACTTTTTTACACAAAAACAAAGGGGAAAACATGCACTTTTCTTTACTTATAGTTTATTATGATAGTATTTTCCTGATCTGACCTACTTGAGATTGAACTAACCTAAAATGATTTCAACATCTTTGATTACCTCCGCCAAGGAGGTTATGTTTTTGCCAGGTTTTGTGGGATTGTTTGTTTGTTTTTAGCAACATAACTCAAAAAGTTATGGATGGATTTTGATAAAATTTTCAGGATATGCCCGCTCTGGGTCAAGGAAGAGAGGATTAAATTTTGCAGGCGATCTGGGTCACTGTCTGGATCCAGGAATTTTTTTTTTTTTAAAGGATTCTTTATCATTAAGAGACAGGGCATGGCTGCACAAGGATTCTTTATCATCGCGAGATAGGGCATGGCTGCACAGAGCTGCATATGAGGTCATTCAGCGCCAACTAGTGGAGGAAAGTACAAACACTACCTTGGCGGAGGTCTGCGCACTCCAAGTGCTTTTCTAGTTTATTAGTCTGACCAACATTAGATTGAACTGACCTCGTATGATTTCAACATCCTTGATTATTAATATCTTCAGTGTAATTTTTGCATTTCACTAATTCATCCCATGGACCGGATTGGAGCCTATGGTGGTCCGGTTTTGGCCCCCGGGCCGTATGTTTGACACCCCTGGATTAGTGGATCAATAGGTATTAAACAGTTCAGATCGGCAGATGCTTTTGGTTGGTGGTGGATGTTTGGGACTTAATGGGTTAAAAATGGGACAAATAAACAGAAAAACACAATAAAGACAGAGAAAATGACACCGGGCTCTGAGCGCGTGTCTCCACTCCATAGCCATTTTAATTAGAATAAAATAATATACACTTAAACTGATAGAAATTGATACAAATGATTATAAATATTTAATTGTGTCTGCTTCCACCGCTACCACAGTAATGCAGATAATACAACAGCTATATAACAAACTAGAACACTTGTGTGCTTGTTGTGTTTCCATTAACATGACAATAATACTTATATCTATTGGTATTATTACTATATATTGATGTATGCATTTATTATTATTATCATTATTACCATAATAGTTATATCTGTTGGTATTATTACTAGATACTGATGTATGCACTTATTATTATTATTATCATTAATATTATGGATACATCTATTGGTTTTATTACTATATATATTGACATATTTACCATTATCATGACTATAATACTCAGATCTTATCCTCCCATCTCCCTTTCCTTCCTCACTCTCACTTATTCCTGTTGTGAATTTACTGGACTTTACATTGTGATATGCTGTTGCCATCTCTGTTGTTTGTTAATATTATTGTTATTGTTTGATTGTATGTTGTTGCTTGTTTGTTTGCTTTCACTATGTCTTGTCTATTGTATCACTAATAAAAAAATAAATATAAAAAAAAGAGAGAGAAAATAACATCAGTATCAGCTCTGGCAAAGAATGTAGCATCAGTGCATCTATCCTTTTCACTGTATTTTTTATTTTTTTTTGGTAGATTTCTACACAACATGCGTTAAAAAGCTGTTAAAACTGTTCCGCATCGGTACTTTTTAACTAGTGATGCCACCTGTCGCATCTCCAAAGTCACCTTCAGAACAATCGGAGGTCATTTGCGTCTCCCTCGAACCTTTTAGCTGATACGACCTAATCTGTTTTGACTTGTGGAACAGATCTGATTACCTCCACCACCGCCTCTCCACTCCCTCCGTTCTTCCAAATTGCTTGGAGCTGAGAGGGTCTAACAAAGGCACAGCAGCTTGATTCACAAACAAAGTTCTCCTAAAAAGCACCACTAAAACCTGAGCGGGTTTTGGCAGAATGATCAATGGTCGTACATCCTCCGATCTCCTTAAAACACTGGCACAATGAAAGCTGCCTGTCGAGTAAAAAACTAGCGATTAAAACAGGGGGAGTGGACACAATAAAGTTGTGAAGTGTAATGCAATCTACAGTGACAACAACGTAATAAATAAAAGCTGGGGATTGGACAATGCGGTCGTTTTTAAGGAGGATTTTAGACGTTATTGATGTGAATTGTGTTGTTGTAGGTCTGACTATAAATTTCAGCTACTTTCATCCTTCATCTCCATTACTGAGGTTCACACACTGCACATCCCAATGCATTCCTAATGATCCGACACGTTAAACACACGCATGAGGACACTAACACTGGAGATGTGATGAATGCTTATTACCATGCAGTTTCCAACCACATTTGACTCAACAAAGGCTGACGTACAAAAGAATATGATGCAATGCTCTTACAGATTTGATTTCTGTGGTTCATCATAATCATTAGATGGGATTTATGAATTATTTATTTATTTATTTATTTTTACATATTTCTGTAGTTTCTCTGCAGCTCAATAATAGTAATGATAATAATAATAATAATAATAATAACTACAAAGCACATGGAGAGCGCAGATCTCTGCCAAGGTAGTGTTTGTACTTATTTTTTGTTTTACCTCCATCAAGGAGTTTATGTTTTTGCCAGGGTTTGTGGGTTTATTTATTTATTTATTTATTTGTTTGTTTGTTACCAACATAACTCAAAAAGTTATGGACAGATTTTGATGAAATTTTCAGGATATGTCCGCTCTGGTTTTAAGGTAGTGTTTGTACTTTCCTCCACTAGATGGTGCTGAATGACCTCAGATGCGACTCTGTGCCACCATACCCTATCTCGCAATAATAGTCATTTAAAAACTTCCTGGATCCAGACGGTGATCCAGATCATCTCCAAAATGTAATCATCTCTTCCTTGACCCAGAGCGGACATATCCTGAAAATTTCAGCAGAATCCATCCATAACGTTTTGAGTTATGTTGCTAATAAACAAACAAACAAACCCACACTCCCTGGCAAAAACATGACCTCCTTGGCGGAGGTAATTACTTCAAATCAATCACTCTAGGCCAGGGGTGTCGAACACTTTTTAGTTCAGGGGCTACACTCAAGTCAATATTATTTGAAGTAGACCGGTAAAATAATAACACTATAACACAAAAATAATGTCAATTCCAAAATGTTTATTTCTAACTTCTATATTGTAGAGTGGAAAAAGTCTAATTATATTATCTAAATGCAGTAGTGTAAGGCATTACTTATTATCAATTTTCAGTAATATTTTACATGGTACATGTTGAAGAGTGTTTGTTATAACACGCTTTTTGCCCATAATTTAATTCCTAAACTGAAAACAAAAAAACCTAACAAAACAAAAAAAAAAATAGCAAGACTGTGAGACCTTAAGGAATCAAAAATCTTCTATTTCCTATTGGTGTTCAGCCAATGGGTGAAGACGGCAGCAGACAGTCCATTGGTCACATGGACGTCTGCTCATTACGAACCCTTACCCTGGTTTAAGAAGCTAGTTAGCATTAGCATGAGCCCTGTGATCAGCAATGACAAGGTAAGCTAACATTTCTAATGTCGCTTTTCCATTAACCCTCAAATATCCCAAATATAACTTGCGCAAAAAAATCTACCTAATGGAAAAACGACAAGTTCGCCAAAACTCTCATTTTTCGATTAAAATTCTTTGCACTGGCAAGAGGTGGTTTTTCAGACGTTGAGAAATTGGTATTTTATGCAAAACCGCAATGGAAAGACCTTTTTTCGCAAGTAGAGTCATGTGAATATAAAACAGCTATGGACGGACATTCCAACAAATGAAGAAGAAGAGTTTTTAAAAGAAACATGGTGCGGTATGTGTGGACACAACAGGAAACTGAATCATTTAAAAAAAAATTTAGTACAAGATAGAGGGGTAATATATAATAGTAAGTCAGCAATGACAAGGTAAGCTAACGTTTCTAGGACGAGTTAGAATTCTTTATCGGTGGGTGGATTTGTCCACTGGTGTCCTCGATGCCACGCCCCCCCCTGTTTGAACACGTAAAATGTTGAAAAATGCAAGTGTTCCTTCTGGGATTTGAACATCATAGACTGTACCGTTACTCAGAGTGTGATTTGTTAAAGGGGGATGGGGAAGATCCACGCCCCTCTGGTTTTTACCAATGAATTTCATCCTGGGGGGGGGGACAACCAACCAATTGCAATAACAAACAGGTTGTGACTGAGTTTTCTTACACCTATATCCTACATGACCTACAATAACGTCAGTCTCAGAATTCACGAACGTCACCATGTACTGTGGGGGTGGGGGGGTGTTTACAAATTCATTGGGCCCAGTATTTGTGCGTCCATTGGATACAAGTTAGAAGGTGTGGAAATTTTGTGTAACATCTGCTGTATATTAGAGGAATAGAACCCGGGACGTTGAAAGTATGTTAAGTTTCACTTTTGTTTCATGCCAGCGTTACATTAGTTACATTAATTATGGACCACACCCCCACGGATATAACTGCTGCCCCCCTGGCAAAACTCCCCCAAAAATACATAAACACCCCCTTCCCCAAGGGAAAAAAAAAAATCGCACCCTGACGTTACTTACTGAGCTATCCATGCACATGTAATCTCGGGGTGCAAATGTATGCGTCCCAAAGGGGGGGGTGGGGGGTGGGGGGGTGCCATTTATCATGAGAGTCTGTATGTGTAACTCAGAGTAATAAAGGAGTCATGTAACGCATTACAATTATGGTAAAGTAATATTATAAGGTAAAAAAAAAATACTTTTAAGTAAGAGTAATGAGTAATCTGTACTAGATTACAGTTTGAAAGTACATTGCACAACACTGTCTACAACACACGTCTGTCTTTCCTGTTTATACCAACAGGAAACTGGGTGAGAATGAGCCTTTGACAGCGGCAGAACTAAGAAGAGATGACAGGAAGAATCAATCCAGGAGTAAATATTCCATTATCAGCCACACTCAAAGGGAGTCTGACTGATAATTAGAAAGTACTCCAAAAAAGTTTAGTGTCACAGTTATTGGTAATGTCAGATATTGTTACACCGGCAAATAATGGAAGTTAGTGGCGTTCACTGAAGCGTAGACGTCTCTATTTCAAGCTCCCAACATTGGCTTTGAAGCAAAACCTACTGCTGAGTTCAGCTGGGGTTTCTGTTCTTTTTCCTCATAACACTGGGAACCGCAAACATCGTTGTACCACAGCGATTTTTGGGCGAAACAGTCTCTTAATGTCTTAGTAATGAGCAAGAAAGATCCCATTTTGGAGGCGGAAGCTTTAACGTCAATAGAAGGTTAGGAGGCACCGTCTGACAATGAAAAACAGACTTTTACCAATTAGTCTGACTGGCTCGGTAACATCCGGACAAAGAATTCAACAGCTGCAGCCGGCATTTTTATGAAATATTTATAGAATGAAAAGTGGGCCTTGGCTTTTTTTTTTCTAAGAAATAAGTTAGATTTTAATGGTTTTACTTGCAGTGATTAAGACTTTATCTCAAATGTTACTGCTGCAAACCCTTTATCGGGCAAGTGACTACTTTTGGTCATTTCTGCAAACATTAAATATGGGGTCAATCTTCGGCCTCTTTGGGCTCAAGAAGCATGTTGGTTGGTTTTTATAACACTATACAGTGATCCAGAGAGAGAGATAGACATTTTGAAGGTGTGTAGCACCCTATAATGTAATAATTTCCTGAAAATGTAATAAAATTTGCACTTAACTCCATCGAAAATGTAATAAAACCCAATAATGTAATAACTTCACCAATAATGTGATAAAATACCCTGACTGATATTGTAATAACATTTTTACTGATAATGTAATACATGATTACATTATTGGGGATTTTTGACATTTTCAGATGGGTCTTTTCTTTTTTTTAAAACTGATCATATATGTTCATTTTCAGTCCAAAGTTCTACATTTTGTATCAGTCAGATTATTGGTGAAGTTATTACATTATTGCGTTTTATTACATTTTAATCAAATTAAGTGCAAATTTTATTACATTTTCAGGTGTTATTACATTTTCTGTAAATTATTGCATTAAAGGTGCTACAAGGTGTAGATCAGGGGTGTCAAACTTATTTTAGTTCAGGGGCCGAATTTAGCCCAGTGTGATCTGAAATGGGCCAGACCAGTAAAATTCATTCATTCTTTCATTTTCTGAACCCGTTTTATTCTCAGTAAGGTCACAGGGAGACCAGTAAAATCCTACACATAATAATGTTTACATAATAATCCACATTTTTCACTTTGTTTTAATGTGAAAATATGAATAACCTGAACTACCATGTACAAGCTGACTTGAAAAATAAGTCAGGTTTCAACAACATTGTCTCACTTTATTATTAACACAACGTACAGATCATGTGAATCTATTATTTTGTTAAAATTTGACTTTTTTTTCTTAAAAATTTTCAAGTTCATAATTGTTCAGGATATTCACATTTTCTTGGGACAATTGTTTCTAAATGTAAATATTTTCATAATGAAATTTGACACTTAACAAATAGCAATATCTAATGTTGTCAGTGCAATTTTTTTATTTTGTAAATTCATCCCGCAGGCCGGGTTGGAACCTTTGGCAGGCCGATTCTGGCTCCCAGGCCGTATGTTTGATACCCCTGGTGTAGACAGTGAATATATGTGGGTTTTTTGGTCAGTTTATGACCTTTGAACTGTAGTTTTATTGCATGTGTTTAATTTTTATAGGGTTCCTGCAGGATCTTAAAAAGTCTTAAAAGTCTTGAATGTAAAAATCTGCATTTAATACTTTAAAAAAGTCTTTAAAAGGTATTAAATTTGATATGCTAGGTCTTACCGTAAGTTAAATTGCCATAAACTTGTTGGTTGTATTGTGTTTAAATGTATTTGTTGCAATGACAGTAACATTAGTCGATGTAGTTCCACCTGTTCCAACAATTTATAATAAAATCAAGAGCTGATTTTTTTTAACTTTGCAGAACTGATCACAGGACATTCAGCCCAATGCAGAGTCACAAAGTTTTGCTAGTACGGCTGTGAAAAAGGCATTAAAATCTATTCTAAGTAGTCTTTAAAAGGTCTTAAATTTACGTTGTAGAAACCACCATGTTTTTGGCAAGTGCTGCTTGGATGTTTTATGTCAAAAGGAGGGAGACAAACAAAACTAAGGTTAAAAGTTTGAGTTTCAGACTATTTCAAAGCCTGTCCTATAGAAGGTGAACCAACCACCTCAGACGTGCAGTTGTGAAACCTCCCCTTTTTGACCCACCTTAGAGAATAATGCAATCCAATAGAAAACCACGGCAGACAACAGTGCTGAAAATGGCCGCACAGCTGAATCAGTGCCTCTCCGACAATCTCCCTGATGGTCCTGTTTGTTACAGGGCTAAGTTAGCGTGTTGCATCACACTTTCAGCTGCATGGCTACTTTTTATTGTCTTGACACCTGTAAATGCCTCCGAGGCCTGAGAGGATGTCAGGCAGGCAGACAACTCTTTTCACTGTTAAATTCATTTTGTCACCAATTAGGACTCACTTCTGCTGGGGAGTCACTGTTTAGAAAAGTTGCAAAAAAGAACCAAGCAGTAATTGTATGTGTTTCCTTTTTTTTTTTTTTAAAGAAAGTGTTATGGTTTTACTGTTCCGAAAGGTAGTCTCCTTGCAAACACTAAAGACTTGTCAGGGAAGATTTAGAGCCTTCATTTTGGTACTGAGAATATCTTGCTTATCTTGTGTTTCTGAGCACATTTTCTCCACTGCTGAAACACAGAAGCATCAATTCTGTTTGCATTTCACCCTCACGTGGTGATCTGCAGCTCTGTAATGTGAAATTGAGAGGACAAATTTCATTTGCATCTCAAACCAATCCCCCGTGCTTGATGATTGTTTAAACATCCCCTGTGTTCGCTGTCTAAATGCTGTTTAAGGAGTTCCTATAGTGCCTGTGTGGTGCGCTGGTCCTTTCAACTTTCAACATAAAATTTTAATGACGGTGCATCAAGAAGACGAAGCACCTTCAGGAAACAGCAGTGCTCAGGAAAAGAGTAAACACAACTTAGCATGGATGCACCATCGAAGGCGATTTCCCTTTTTACCACCACAGCAGAATAAATGCAGCTTCGACTAATTTTCCCTTCTGTTTAGTTTTCCATAAAATTCCAAAGCAGGTGGGGTGATGCTAAATTGATTTAGCTTGTTTTTACATAATGTTCATGACATTCACTGTCAGCAACAAACGGGCAGAAATCCAGCGACCCATCCTGACATGCATTAGCCCGACGTACTGTGCAAGAGGCAAAGGCCTGGCCTGTGTTCAGTCTTTAATTAAAGGCTACTAAGGCTGGTGAAAAATGGGAATAACAACAACGTTAAACCAGCCAGTTTAATGTTACGTCTGCCAGATGTCTGTGTTTGTAATACCTGGAATAAGATTGCTTTAAATTGCATTCTTTAATGACTTTTTCTCTTCACTGAGACTGATTAGAAGACACATAAAATGAGAATCACAAAGTGAAGCTGTTAAAGCTCTTGTACTAAGCAGAAAATTCACTGTTCTTTTGGCAGGAAAAGATTATATACATAAAAAAAGCTACTTAAAGCTAACACCTGTTTGTCAAACAATTCAAAGACAAAAACCCACATTTCATTTAACGTAGCCATATGGACAACGAAAATTACCGCTTTCTTTTTAGACGAATAACACTCACAAATGGTACATGCCCACTTTGCCAGAAACATTGTGATACTGTGGTTTTTGTTGCCTGATCGACGGTGTTCAAATCACAAATGCTTAGTTCTGAGTCTTACTGCATAAAACGCAAAGCAGAAAAGAAAAATAGACGATGTGATGCCAAAGCCTCACTTCTCCTCACCCATTCGGTCTCCCTAAAAAGCCTGTAATAACAACTCACTTTTAGACATTTAGGGATTCAGAGAAAAATGCCCATTTCCCCCTCAAAATACCAGACTGGCACACCCTCTTTGTGTTTGTGGTTAATTGTCATAGTGAATTAAGATTAGGCTAATGTGGGTTTTACTGGGCTGGAGGTTGTAAAGGCAACACTGGGATGTGGTCAGCGGGAGGGAAAAAAAGTTGGACTTTGGTAGAACACAAGGATTTGGAAAAAGAGCCCATTCCGGGATTTACATGTACCATACAAGTAAGAATGAGAGTGTATCCTGGATTTGGCCCAGCTGAATGCTAAGCTGCAGTGGCTACACTAAGATGTCTCAAGCTTCCAGTAAAGAAATAAGAGGATAACTTGGCATGGTGTGGTAGCACACAAATCTTTGACCCAGAATTACTAGTGTCTGACCCAAAATAGCTTCAGCTAGGCCCATGTTTTTGTGCAAACGCTTCCCTCAGACAGCATGACGGCAAATGCTAGAACATGAAGCTAATAAGTAAAGTAAGTAAGGAACAAAGAATCACTCATCGGAGCACAATCCGAGGTTTTAGATAGAGGGAGCTGCTTTAAATGATGAAAGAGTTTGACCCCAGACTAATGATGTCTGAAGCCAAACTATTCTACAGTGTTTAATAAATGTATTCTTCCAGCTCCACCCAGTAGAAGGTGTCCCACTGCTGCTATAACTGAACAGTATTTCTGTTTACCTAAATATCTTTTTATGTTTCTGTAATGGTTCATCCACCAGTATATGACAGATCTGTTTATCCAAACCATATCTTTAATGCTAAAATA
>JAQQZY010000017.1:19380282-19394882 GCA_030068375.1 Ostorhinchus rueppellii | reverse complement strand
ATGTAAACTGTTATCTGCACCAAAGGTGGACACACTAAATATGGACATTTATGGTTATTATTTGTCAACAAGGATTACTTTGTTATTCCAACTGGTCATTTTCTGTATGAATAACAATAAAATAGTTAATTTGAAACAAGTTTTCAATAAACTACAAAGTTATTTATGTTTTCTGGTTTTCATGACAGGTGGTCTGATACATTTTTTAAGCACCGTAGCGAGGGACCATGTTTCTGTGCTTTCCCCTCACATAGCATAAAAGCACACAGCACATAAAGCCACTAAATAAAGACAGAGAATGTGGAAGCAACACATTTTAGATCGAGGGATGAGTTTCTCAAATAAAAAAGACTTGAACTGAAATTACTGGTGTTTGACCCAAAATAGATTTAGCTTGGCCTGCTCTTCCCTCAGGCAGCATGACACTTTATGTTAGCCGATAAAGCTAATATGTAAAAAGACAAAGTAAGGCCACTCATCACAATTCAAAGATACCTTTTCTGTGTCCATATTGGTTTACATAGACTTGTGTTTCTGTCCAAAATCTTCCCTTACCTTCCTAGAGTAACCTTCCCTTCCGGTAAAGAAATAATAGAATGTAGCATATTGCAGTACAGAAATACTGGTATTTGACCCAAGGTCGACTTAGCTAAAACTACATTTCTGTACAAACTCAGCACAACAATATGCCATCATAAAAATAATATGAGAAAAGATAAAGAATATAGAATTTCAGATAATGGATGTGGTTTTCAAAGTTCCGAAATTCTGACCCACAGCTACTAGCAAATAACAGAACATATTGTAGGGTGGTACAAAAATACTTGCATTTGACCCTTAATTGTGCAAACCTTTCCCTCATGTAACACGGCAGCTTATGTTTCCAAATAAAAGGCCAAAATACAAAGAAGAATGTGTTTTAGAAAGAGGGAATATGTGTCTCAAATAAAGTGTGAGCGCTCAAATCCAATGGCTCTTTTATTTTCAAAAAGCTTCACTTAAGTATTTACAGTTTGTGCAAAAACATTTAAAGGTTTCAAGGACTTTACATTGTAAGTTCAACCTCAAGGCACATACATGGAACAACATCAATATTTCATCATGAGAACAGAAATTTAACTTTGGTTCCTAAGAAAGGTCTTAGTGTGGATGGCTAACGTAACACTGCGGTGTTCCTCGATGAGAAGCCAGGATGACATAGCCATTTTACATGCACTGTAAATTTCCAGCCTACTTTTTTTCTTTTTTTTTTTGTTTTCCTGAACCATATGAGATAACCTTCTGTCTGGTTGCTGTCGCTGAACAACCACTGGGTGACTGCTGAAAAAGGAAAATACTCGAAAGTCCCAAACCAGATTCGGCGCGTGACGAAAATGAAAGGCTACGAAGCTAAATACAGTACATGCAAAACTCCTTGAATGGATGTTACTGGCTAATAGATATTTGCAGTGAAGGAAGCAATGAGTGGGGTTGAAAAAGAGAGGGGGGGAAAAAAAAAAGATGACATTTAACAGATTCAATTTAAACCCCTCATATATTTTCTCTGAATTCACCTCTCAGTGATTAAACATAATCATTTCAATGTGAATCAATGAGCTTTAAGGGAAATTACTTCTCGGCACCCTGACACGGTAATAAACCGACACTAGCGCTCTGTCTCTGGCTGTAATATGTTTTGTGTAATTCCATTGGTTACGGCTCCACGGCCACGTTCTCTCATCAAACAAGTAGAAAATTAAGAGTAATGTACGCTGCAAAAACACCACCAAAGCTCCTTCCCCGTCTGGTTGAATCATTAGCCATGCGCCACTTAAGGTCTGACACTATGGATGAACGGTCTCCTTAGCGACTGTGTGTCACACTAGGTCATCTTTCCTGTTAATACTGTTACTGTTGCCGCTGCAGTATTTGCAGAAATGTGCTTCCTGTGCAGCATTCTTGTTGCCGTTCGCTTTTCTCTCTCCCGATCCTATACTTCTACCCCTCTCTCTCTCTCTCTCTCTCTCATCATTCAATCCTGCATAAAAGGTAAGGCAAATATCTGTCTCTGTTACACATTCACAGGCAAGGGGGAGATATTAAGCGTTGCAAGAGTTTGACCTGACTTTGTTTTGCTCAGCATGTGACAGAAAACAGGGCTTTCAAACAGAACAAAGAACAACCTAAACCATACCAGATGCAAATGTTCAAGTGTTCCTACGTGGAAATCCTGGTCAGCTGGTGCAGTATGAAGCAAAACCCCACATGATGAACTGCTGTTTAGGTGCTCAGTCAGTTAAGCTTCGTGATTGTTAAGCGGGGTGGGGGGTGGGGGGGATCAGGGCAACCTGGTGCAACCTCGATGGATGTATGTGTGTGTGTATTGGGTGCGCTGATATGTGGATATTAGTAGTAAAAGGTTAAAATTAAAAGTGGAGATGCTTTGATAACCACAGAAGACCTGGGAAACAGTAACCCGAACATGAAAACAAACTCTCTGCACCTTAAAGAATTGAACTTTTAGATTACAATCATAATTTTTTTTTTACAGTGCAATCATCGCTGTTCTATAATGAGCTTTTTATTAAGACATCGCCAGTCACGTATATAAACCGCTGTATTATTGTTTAACTACAAAATGACGCCAAGTTAACACAATTTTACGACTTCAAATCAAACTAAATGTCTCGTTTCGGCAAAAAAAATGTCAACACTGTGACTGTGAGGGTCTGTGTGTCATTTTAACATAAAACATGATTGTAATCTAAGCTATTGCTGGAATTACAGTAAGTGCAGCTACTTGAGATGCCGTGACTGCTGCTTGCTAAGAGATAATCTCAACAGTCTGGACAAACTCAAGTGCAAGCCCTTAAAATGCGTTTCTGCTTTAAATGTTCGTCCTAGTTTTGAGTTGCTTTTAAGCAGCTGAATCGTCACACACCGCAAAGAGTTAACACGCTCCTTCTCCCAGCGTGAGTTTCATGCAGCCAAGTGAAAATAAGGTCTACATATTTTCTCCCTTTTTTGGTCGAGGATTAGGAGGAGAGGGGCGGAGGGGGTCGGTGGTGGGAATGCTTTAAGCTTGGCCCCTCAAAATAAAATCTTGTCAAATCAAATAAAGTCTTCTTAGGAGGTACATAATGAAGACCTCACAGTGGAACCTCACATGCATAAAGCTGCCATCACAGCCCGTAAGGTGAAGGGCAACAGAAGCGTTTTAATTGAGCCCATGCGGGGATCAGAGGCAGACAGACGGCGAGACAGACAGACAGACAGAGAGTCGAGGCCAGAACCACCCGAGCGTCAACGAACCCGGACTGTTGTGAAGTGAGCAGGTGCATTTTTCAGGTGAGCGAACCATAAGTGAAGGTGACAGACTCGTAAACGCAGACAAAAGGATAAATGATGAGACACGAGATGAGCCGCTCCGTCACAAGTGCGCTCCGAGCATTGAGAGGATCACGGGCGGAGCGTAATCTCTTTGTTGTAATTTCCTAATTTATCAAAAACCCTAATGAATGCTGCCACAAGGTTGAAATAAGTGGGTGTGTCATTGGCGCTATTTGTGTGTCATCTGAAAATTCATTAGACACTTTTTCTTAGCCCTCGACACACACACTTGGAAAAACAGCGGCCTTCCCTCTGTGGTAGACCATAGTTGTGAAAATCCATGTCATTTAGTCACCAAACAGAGAAAAGACTATTAGTTTTAAATGATTCCACATCATTAAGTAGCTCGATGAGCAGTAACACTCTAAACAATTCTGTTTGAGCATGAGTAATGTCGCCTGGGTAATGGACTCGAGGGGAACGGTGAAGGTAAAGTGATCTACGCAGCTTCCATTCTCTCTGTCTGACTTTGCCCTCTGTTCCTCTGTCCCACACACGAAGCTGAGACAAACTGCCCCCTTGTGGCTTCACTCGTCAAAGCAGGGGGTGCAAAGAAAAAAAGAAGCAGGGCAAACTAGAGAGTTTCTTCAAAAGGATTTGCAAGTCTCAGCACATCCATGCAGCTCATTACAGACAAAAAAAATCTTTGTTGCTTTTCAGGCTCATGTTAATAATTGAACCGAGAGGAGTTACACTTCATTAAACAAAAAACAAATGTGCTGAAAATGACACATCCTTTCACACAGGGTTTTCCAAAAGTGTATTGACCAAGCTCAACTTTGCCCTGTAAACGACCAGAACAAAGATGCTTTTAGTTTTGCAGGACTTTTGGGAAATCTCAGTCGAGCTCTGATGACAGTCTACCGACACAACCCCCCACATGTGGGTACCGCTGCTGCTCATTTCCTGACTCGCTTCCATTAATAAGAAAGAGCACTTCAATTCGCTTCTTTTACAGCACACCACCAATTGCGGCAGCGCTGTTTGCACAGCGATCTAATCAGAAATGTTTCTGTTTCCACTGTGCTGTGTTTCTGCTATATCAGTGAGGTGCCTGTAGTGTTTCAAAAGCGCAAAAAAGGCCATATTTTGCTTCTGTGGTTAGCAAAGGATCCCAGCCCTCTAAGCATCCAACATTTCCAAGGCTGACAACGCTTGTCAGGAGCTACACCCAGGGTGCCATGATTGTACAAATCCATGTTCATGTACAGTACTGACCATTAAAACAACTTTCAAAACCCTGCTGGTTATAAAAAAGAAACACCTGTATCTCTTTTTCTAAGAATAAAAAAGATAGCAGAGAATCCCACATTATTATCCACAGTATAAATTACATTGTAGACAGAACTTGGAAATATATATAGTACAGTTAAATTTCACTAGAATTTTTTATGTTTTTGTTGTCTACACAAATAGTGTGCATGTGTGTGTATTTATGCATGTGTTGTAAAGTGTTCCGGCGTATGTGTGTGTATGCTGCTGTACTATTTGCCGCATCACGTGTGGCAGAACTCTGTACTGGGCACGTTGCTGCTCTTGCAGTAGGCTATGCTGTTGTTACTGAGGTGACAGTCTCTAAATCCAATGCCCCCGTTGGGCGTGTAGATGGGCTGGATGCGGAAATCTCCTTTGAGCAGCTGTTCATTGTTCAGTGCCACTATCTGGAAACTGGTCTCAGTCATCTCAAGAATGGAGTTATCCTTCTTGGTTCCAGCCTCGCAGTAGTCGTCTTTTCTCCTGCCCCGGTTGTATTTCCATTTGGTCGAAGATGACCGGCTCTTCCTGTGCATGTGCCAGCAGAACAAGCTGAGCAGTATTATCAGGATGATAAGCACCGCCCCACCTATGATCCCAGCCATTAGCAGCGTGGAGTTGAAGCTCTCCTGAGGAGACTGCGCTGAGCCAGTAGGCTTAGGCAAGGCAGACTTGGTCCTGGCTTCAGAGCATATAGTATCCTCTCCAGGCCTGTAGGAGTTTAGGGTGTCCAGCACATGCACACAGATCCGGTACACGGACCGAGGCTCCAGGTTGGTGAGGCTTATATGCCGGCGGTCCCCACTCACCGTCTGTTCCCGCATTCCTTCCGTTATTTGGCTGTGGCCCCTTTTGACCCAAGTGACTTTGTAGGCTGTGACTGTGAAATAGGAAGCCCAGCTCACCTCGATATTAGTGGAGTTGACCACATGAAAAGAGATCTGGAGGGGGTCCTCGTAAGGAGGCAGGGGCCCGGAAGGGATATTATGAATTGGGGGTAAGGGTGGGGAGGGTGACTCAAAATTGTACGGTATGGATGTGGTGATGAGGGTGGAGAATATGGTGGTGACAGGGGTGGTTGTGGGTGGAGGAGGGGGTGTGGAGCGGAGAGTAGGCCATGGCGGCTGGTCATTATCAACCGGGCACTCGATAATATCCAGCGTGAGCTCTCTGATTGCCATGCCACGCACCTTCTCTGGACTCAGGCACACAAACCCTCGGGCATTGATGGAGGGAGGCAATGACTTCAGCCACACCACCACCCATTTCACAGCACAGTCACAGCGCCACGGGTTATTTCGCACTGAGAGCTGCCTCAGGCTTGACAAGCCATCAAACACACCCTGCGTAAGAGTCTGCAGCTGATTGCTGGAGATGTCCAGCTTTTCCAGCCTGTTGAGGCCAGCGAAGGCCGCCACAGGGATCTGGTTGATCTGGTTCTCCTGCAGGCTGAGTTTGACAAGTGACTGACTAGGTAAAAGAGGAGGGGGGAAGGTGAGTGAATTGCGGCCCAGAGCAAGCTCACGGAGGTTGGTCAGGTCACGGAAGGTTCCCGGTGCAATGCCCTCATCTATTAGCAGGTTCCCGTCCAGCAGGAGGCGCTGCAGGCGTGTTACATTCTGAAATGCCTCCTCCGCAATGATGGCGATGCGGTTCTCATCCAGCCGAAGCTCTTTCAGGTCCTCAGGAAGACCAATGGGAACACTGCTTAAGTGGTTTTTACTGAGGAAGAGGAGTTTGAGGCTCAGTGCCTCCCTAAAGGCTCCTTCTTCCACCCCCACCGTGGAGATGGAGTTATCATCAAGGTGCAACTCCTCTAATCGAGTCAGTTGAGCCAGGGCTGCTCTGGAGATGGTTTGGATATTGTTCTCCTGGAGATGAAGAACCCTAGTGTTTTTGGGCAGGTTGACGGGGAACTCATCCAGCTGGTTGCCATAGAGATAGACAGTTTCCACAGAGGCCAGATTGTGAAGTTCCATTGGGAAGCCAGCATTGTTGATCTGGTTGTTATGCAGGTAGAGGATCTTGTAGCCCTCTTGTATCCCCAGAGGCACTGATGTCAAGCTGCGTTCATTGCAGTACACAAACTCTTTGTCACAACGACACTCTTCCGGGCATGAGGCACCTGGACTGAACTGCATTTGGAGGCTTACGATAACAGTCAACCAAAAATGCAAAAATGAAGCCCAACCTTTATTCCAGGGTCCAGCCAGAATCTCCATAGTGGAAAAACAAAACAGGAAAAGTAAAACCAATAAAAAAAGAAATTGGCAGAAATAAAACAAATTAAATTCAGAAAGGCAATGACGTATATATCCACCAAAAAAGGAAACAGACCCAAGAAAGTCCACTTTGGGGAGTTTCGTAATGATGCAGTTAGCTGGGAAAAGAGCAGGAAACTGTGGGAGTAATCCTGTAAATGCTAGTCCTCAGCTGAAGAGCGATGGTCTCATTAGTGGCGGCCAGTCCTCTGACTGACTCCATCCATGCTGAGACATCAGACCATAGCAGGACTCTTCACTCGATGCTCCATGCAGAGCTCAGCCAGGGCCAATTTGAAGCCACGTCGAAGAGAGCCACCGCAGGCTCCACTCGCCTGTCCGTCACACACTGCTGGTCCCCGACCAGGGCAGAGTCCAAGGGGGGTGACATTTGGATCCAGAGACCTGTGGGAAAACAAAGAAATGCTAGATTAGTATTTTCAGGGGTGGCCTGTTTCTCAGGAAAAAGAGGCCTCTCTTTCCCTCCCTTCTTCCCTGGTTCTTTATTTGACATACAAACATGAACACACACATAGTTTTCTTCCTTTCGCTCGGTCTCTTATGTGTCTTTCTTTCTGAACCGTGCACAAAGTCACTGTTACAAACTGTATTGTTCAGCGCTGATGTAAAATTATGCACTGGCTATTAAAAACGAGTCAAACCATCTGATAAATATTCAGAACAGCTCTTGCACATCCGGTTTCACAGACATAAAGAAGGCTTTTATCCCTTCCGCTCTATCAAAAGAGGGAATAGAGGACTGCAAGGACACACACTCATGGATTCATAGAAGTTCTTAGCAACACCAATGTCGATGGAACGGAAAATATGCACACGCACAAAAAAAGAAGAAATTCGACCAAAAGGCTAAACACATCAGCTCTTTTTTTGGTGTGGCAACATGGAAACACAACACAGAACGACGGTATTCCGGGGGTAAACAGGACTGTTGCAGCTGTCTTTTATTCTGTCTGGTTGAGCAGACGTCGTGGGCAGAGGTACACAAGTAAACACACAAGTGCTTACAGTAAACACAGGCTATGTTTTCCTGGTGGCCCAAGGTGGAACTCATTATTACATGTAGGCCTGAACGCACCATCATCAGAGCCACCAAAAGATTTAAGGCTGCAACAAAGGGAATTACAGGTGGAAAGAAAACATCAGCAGAAGAGAAGAAAGAGAGAGTCGAGGGACGGAGAGCCGGCATACCAACTCCTCCTGTCGGCACGGTGACATACACAAGCTGTCAAATGAAATGGGATTGAAAAATAATTTAGTCCCTCCACCTGCAATAAATGATCGATACAGGCTATTTTTCAGCGTGGAAAGGTTTGTAGTGAAGCGCAAGGCCACTGGATTACAGTAGACCCTGATCCATTATTTCAAGTTTTATGACCCATCACATTTTTTCTCCTCCTCTTCCTCACATGATTGAAAGATACTCGTTGTCATCTGCACTTTCAGCTTTAACTGAAGCTCCACCCTGAGTCAATGTTAGATAGCACACAATAACACGAATCACGGCTTGAATGTTAAGCACAGGAATGAGTGTGTGTGTGAGTGTGTGTGTGTGTGTGTGTAAAGTGGTCTCCTGGAGGGCTGTTTATTACCACGACTCCGGGAATAACTGTCATTTTTCAGGTTTTGACTCATTCTTTTTTTATTTCCAACTTCAGATAATGCATTATTAACTACCATATGACAGGAAAAGAGAGAAAAGAAAGCAGAAAAGGAAAGAGAGGAATTCCGTTTATTTGTCTGAGTCCTGCTTTGGGAAATTCTCTTGTGTTTGTTGATGAGATGGATGAGAGCCTGCATCCATTTTTATTTTTTTTTTTGTATTTTTTTTTTTTGTTTTTGTGTGTGGTGGAGATAGAGAAACAATCCTCTGACACACATCTGTGATCTACTTTTCTAAATTGAAAGAGCTAAATTTAATCAAATAAGCTTCAGGGGGAATAAGCAACCACATGAAGCGATAAAATGTGCTTCCACACAGCAGAATCAACAGCAGAAGGCAGCAGCATCAAGATTATTGGGGCTGGATATAGATATATGTCACTAACAAGCAAAGAATAACCTTCAAACATAAGCATTTTTTTTTTATCAACTCTACAACATTATGCTGCAGATGAGAGATGGGGGACAAGGACAGATCAAGGGGTGAAAAAAGCGATTTCACTAGAAAAAAAAACAAACAAAAAAAACCACTTTTCCCCTTCGCCTTTTTTCTTTCTTTTTTATTTAATTTCCAGCTGAGGGAGCACAGTTTCTCGCCACCAGATGAACGCTGTGATATGCGGCCAAGACAATCCGATTAGAACTGGATTTACCGTCAGAAACGCAATTAAAAGTTGAAAATGGATCGGGTATTTAAGAGGCGATAAGAGGCGGATCAGGTATACTTCAAAGCCTGCCCAGTGAGCGGTGTTCATCTGAATGAATTATTTCAAAGGGGGCTTGAAAACCGTGCAGTGCATTGAGATAGAACACCCCCCCACCTCCCCCTTAAAAAGAAAAAAGAAGACAAAAAGTCTGCTTTTCTGCTGGGGGTGAAAAATGTGCATCTAACTCACAGACAGACCTTGTTACGCACGGATATATGGCACAGTAACGGTGTCTATTCATCTGGAAACTCACTAGGAATAACATCAGTTTATTCCCAGTAAATTAGATTGTTATACAAACAGGAGCTGGGGTTTTATAACGTTTCTTTTCTGGATTTTTTTAAAAGGATTTTTGCATCTTCGAATTCATAAATACGTCGATTGCTGATGAACTTCTCTCATTTTTTCTTCTACCGGGTCCTATGTTAGTCAGAAACATGAACCATACCTTCAGGGAGCCTTTATTCATTCCAAACCCTGCTAGCGCGTTCAACTTTTCCCCTCTGCGCCTCCGTCCTTCATGCGGTCCCGCTGTAAGCTCGTGCGTAAAGGTCCGTTCGGTAACGCTGGTGCGAGTCGGTCCCGATGAGGAGCGTGAACCCGGTGGGTCTACAAACCAGCATATTTGCCTTCATGAGTCCCCTCAGTTGTAGCTCCACGCCACTATCCGCACTTTTATTTCTTTTTTTTTTGTTCCCTTTTTTCTCCTTCAGTATCTTCTTCTTTTTCTTCCTTTTTCTTCTCCTCCTTTCCGCTTTAACTTAACACCCTCTGCGGCGCGTGAGGACCGAAGGAAACGGTGGCAGAGGCAGGGGTGATCACGGCGCCCACTTCTCTCCTTCCACTCTGCCCGAACCGTGAGGACGCACTCGCTGAAGTGTCCGCCGCCCGATCCATACCGGCCATGACGGCCCGCGTCCGTCCGTCCTGCGCGCGCTGTTTTGCGGGGAGCTCAAACTTGCGCTCAGTGTCTTCAGGCTGCGAAGGAGTTGTTTTCTTAGATGGATTCAGTTGATAGTGCGACGTGTGTGCGCTGCTCACCTCTCTCTCTCCCTCTGTCTCCCCTCCCTCTCTCTCTCTCTCTCTCTCTCTCTCTCTCTCTCTCTCTCTCTCTCTCTCCTGTCCCTCCTCCCTCCGCAGAATAAAGAATGCATCTCCTCCAGCTCCTCCTGATGGCTTAAGCCACAGATCCTCCCTGCTGCCCTCACACTGCAGAAAATAGTTTTGTCTCCAAACACTTTATCCCTCCGTGCTATTCTCCTGGCCTACCTTACCCCGCCATGCCTCAGCCTTCATTTGCATTTTAATCAGAAAAAATCCCACAATTCATCTCGGGGTCACATTTTCAAACAGTATTTACCACATATACATGTATATATTTATAATGTTCCTATTTCTTTATGGTAGGTTTGCAGTATCCTCTAACATATCCAGGACCACCACAGCATCCCTTTTTTTTTTTTTTTTTTTTTTTTTTTTAATTACAGCTGGATAATTAGCCCTGGAGTGAAAAGCCCGGTCTCATCTTGACTTCCCGTACTTTCTTCTAGTGATTTGAAGCATTTCGACACACGCTGACAGCCAAGGTAATTTCATCTGACTCCACTGCCTCGTGCTCAGACTGATTCAGCAGTGAACCGCCGCTCTGCCCACACTCTACCGCGCACGCGTACCCCGGCGCGCGCGCGCTCATTTGCCCGCTCTCTTCCAATCGCACTCACATCCACACCGGCACACACATGCATAGACATTAACACACACTCATACACGTATGCTGTACACACTGACACACGTCTGTAAACACACTGACATACAGTCATACACTGACACATTAACACACACTTATACACACATACACACTGGTATAGACTAACACACACATATATTAGCACACACTTATTTACATATACACATTCATACACAGATATACACTCATACACAGTGACATACTAATACAAATATACACACTTATTGACACACACTCATACATATATGCTGTACACACTGACACACACAGATATAGACATTAACACACACTCATTACACTTTGATACACACTCATACGCATATACAGATATACATTCATACACACTAATATACACACTTATTGACACACACATACATATATCCTATACACACTGACACACATACAGTATAGACGTTAACACACACTCATACACATATGCTATACACACTGACACACACATCTGTAAACACACTGACATACACTCATACACTTCTACACACTGACATATATATTTATATATATATAGATATTAACACACACTTATACACGTATACACACTGATATAGACTTACACACACATATATTAGCACACACTTATTTACATGCACACACTCATATAAATATATACACTCATACACAGTGACATACTAATACAAATATACACACTCCTATTGACACACACTCATGCATATATGCTATACACACTGACACACACCTGTAAACACACTGATATAGACTTACACACACATACATTAACACACACTTATTTACATATACACACTCATATACACATTCATACACAGATATACACTCATACACAGTGACACACTAATATACACATTTATTGACACACACTCATTCATATGTGCTATACACACTGACAGACAGATATAGAAATTAACACACACTTAAACACACTGACATACAGTCATACACTGACACATTAACACACACACTTATACACACTGATATAGACTTACACACACATACTTTAACACACTTATTTGCATATACACACTCATATACACTTTGATACACAGATATACACTCATACACAGTGGCGCACTAATATACATGCTTATTGACACACACTCATACATATATGCTATACACACTGACACACACAGATATAGACATTAACACACACTTAAACACACTGACACACACATGCATTAACACACACTTATTTGCATATAAACACTCATATATACTTTGATACACACTCATACACATATACAGACATACATTCATACACACTGACACACATATAGACGTTAACACACACTTATACACACTGATATAGACTTACACACACATACATTAACACACTTATTTATTACATATACACACTCATATACACTTTGATACACACTCATACACATATACACAGATATACACTCATACACAGTGACACACTAATATACACACTTATTGACACACACATACATATATCCTATACACACAGACACACATACAGTATAGACGTTAACACACACTCATACACATATGCTATACACACTGACACACACATCTGTAAACACACTGACATACAGTCATACAGTCACTCACACACACACATATATATATAGATATTAACACACATATACATATACACATTGATATAGACTTACTGTACACACACATACATTAACACACACTTATTTGTATATACACACTCATATACACTTTGATACACACTCATACACATGTACACAGATATACACTCATACAAGTGACACACTAATATACACACTTATTGACACACACACATACATATATGGTATACACACTGACACACACTCATATTTGTTACTTTAACAATTTTTTAAATATATTGTTTATCTTCTCTTTATTTTTTCTATCATATTGGATGTTTATTTTCTAGTGCTGCTGTATATTATTTAGGCTACATATACACACTATCACACACATCTACTTCTATACATGTTGGCACACACACACACACACACACACAATAACACACGCACATACACACACTCAGATCGACTAACTAGTGAATTAGTTCTTTTTCATTCACCTAAATTTCATTAAAATAATGAGGTTAGCAAACGTCCTGGCATTTACCCTTTGTCTTCTGTTTCAGCTCCTGTTGATCTACTTATTTGGTTAGTATTCGAGGCTAACTGTCTCGAAGAATAATTCAATACTAAAATTGAATGGATTTTTTTTTTATTCTTTGTTCATGTCTACAGTGTGGTTGTTTGGTGCAGGCAGGTGATGGGAAAAGTTCAATAGTTTAGTGGTGACGTTAGTTAGCAGCAGGGCATTTATACATGAAAATATCTACAGATAATAAGACCTGGCTCACATTTGTACTTATTTCATTGCGATATTCACATTCTTAGATATCTGTAGTTTTATTTAGTAAAACTGGCTGTTTAATTTTTTTGACTGCTTATCCACTACGATCAGGTACAGCGAATTCATGTGTATGAAATAATCAATTATATGAAGTAATTCGACAGCTAATCTACAAATAAATAAATAAATAAATAAATAAAAGTCGTTCAAAATGTGTCTCTGGGCCACCTTTGGCTTTGATTACCGTGATTACAGCACACATTTACTGTAGCATTTATGCCATGATAAATGTCAGAGGATTTATTTGCATTCAGCTGCTAAAGTCTGGTCCAGGTCTCGTATTGATGATGAAAAGTCAGACCACTGTGTAAAGACTCCTCCAACACAAAGATCCCAAAGATTCTCAAAGGGGTTCAGGTCTGGACTCTGTGGAGGCCAATCCATACACTGTAAAAAGTAAAACATTGAATCAACTTTAAAAAAATTCTTCAATACATCACACACACACACACACACACACACACACACACACACACGCACACACACACACACACACACACACACACACACACACACACACAAAATAGTAGAGTGAACCAAATTAAATGACATAAATTACATTCAATATAATTTCATTTGGTTCACTTAACTTTTTTTTTTGTGTGGTCTATTGCAGAAAATTTTTTAAGTTGATTCAGTTTTACTTTTTACAGTGTGTGTAAAAAGAATGTCTTTCTGTCCATAAACTACCTTTTATGGACAACACATCCCAAAGATTCTCAAAGGGGTTCAGGTCTGGACTCTGTGGAGGCCAGTTCATACACTGTAAAAAGTAAAGCATTGAATCAACTCAAAAAAATTTCTTCAACATATCACACACACACACAAAAAAAAATAAATAAATAAGTTGAGTGAAGCAAATTCAATTACATTAAATTACATTCAATAGATTTCAATTTGGTTCACTCAACTATATATATATATATTTTAATATATGTGTGGCCTGTTGAAGAAAATTTTTTAAGTTGATTCAGTTTTACTTTTTACAGTGTGTGTAAAAAGAATGTCTTTCTGTCCATAAACTGCCTTTTCACAATCTGATCCTGATGAATCCAGGTGTTGTCATCTTGGAATATGTCAAAGAAAGACCCCGCTGATGTCACTGCTGCACAATTTCTTAGACAATCTCTGCTTCAGACATTAAATGTGCTAAATCTGACATAGTTTAATAAGATGAATCAGAAAACAAATGACCAAAGT
>JAQQZY010000017.1:19333216-19344106 GCA_030068375.1 Ostorhinchus rueppellii | reverse complement strand
ACTGATCATACACAGCATTTATTGCACAAATAATACAAATATTTGCGCTTAATTCTGAAAACTGCCACACTGTTGCCCCTCTTAATGTTATTTTCTTTTAATATCTTTAAATTATCATTTAATGTATTAAAGTATTCATGGTCTCTTTCCACATTCAAGTTTTCAGAAATAATCTCTGAAAAATTTAATGGACCTTAAAGTCTATGGAATGACCAGGGGATCTGATAACATTGCTTGACAATGTGGGATTTTCACAAATTGCTCAAATAACAGCTTGTCTGTTGTGAATGAAGTCAGTAGTACAGCCAGGAAAAACAAATGGTAACTGCATCACAGCAGTGAACAGAGACAGAAAAAACAGTATGAATGTTGAATTAACAGCTGGAGTTTCCAAATGAAAAAGGGTCAGAAGTATTTTCACAGGTCTCCATTAGGAATGTGGACTCTAGCTGTAAATGCAGGTTACACTGAGCCAGGAAGTGCATTCATTCAGTCATTCCTTTAGTTTCTGAGCTGTATAATCTTTGAGTGGGTTGTTGGAGTCCAACCCATCGCATGGATGAGCCACCAGTTCATAATAGTGCAGACAAACAACCCATTCACTCTCACATTCAGTGATTGGATCAGTCATTGACCAGTTAACCTATTACGCGCATGTTTTTGTTCAGTGGAATAAAGCCAGAAAACCCACATAAACACAGAGAGAACACAGAAACTCTACAAATCTGACTGGTGCTGGAATCAAACCCATGAGCTTCTATTTCATCGTGTCGCCAAGTTATTTAACCATTACAACTAAAACAAACAAGAGGTGTCAGGTACAACAAACCCCGCCCCTTTACACATATTGTAGCATATGTTGGCATCGATCCAGCTGATGTCATCATGTCTGTGCATGTGCTGATGTCAGCAAAGACTGATTTCTGAAAAAAATCATCCATTATCAGATCCTCCAGCTCCGATGCTAAGGTCAGAACGCTGAATAAGGCCCGGTCGGTCCTGAATGACTCCGCCCACCCTCTATGGTCTGAGCTCAGGCTGTTTCAGTCTGGTCACAGATACGCTCTACCACATAGCGGGACCAATAAGTCAAAGCTCTTTCATTCCTGCTGTTATCAGGCTCCTGAACAGCGAATCGTGTGTGGTTTGGGTTTTTGTATCGTATCTGTCTTTACTTTTTGATGTGTGTACTGCTGGAAGGATGATAATTTGCCCCTTATAACAAAGCCATACTAAAGAACCTTCAACCGGAGTTTTTCAATGATCATATTTCTTAAGTGAATGTAAATGCGTTGGATCTGATGATAACAATTATCTAATGTTACGATCTTAAGTTGAAACATTTAAAACGGAAACAAGAGTAAAAGGGTATCATCCAAAAACATTTTTTAAAATTTTTATTACGTTTTTTTTTTTGTTCTTCATTGTTTTTTTTTTTAAATTCTTTACTTTGAATGATTCTGTCTTTAAATAACCAGAAAAAAAACTTTAAAACCCTGTGCCCAAAGTAATAAAAGGACAGACTACAGTGGACCAGCCAAAGTAAAATAAGGGCAGGCCAACCCTATCCGTACAGGGCCGTAGAAGCTGCCAGCGCACCGCTACTCTCCCGAAAAAACAAGCCACAAACTAAACCCAAACAAAAACAAAAGTGAAAACGGGACATCTGGATGCACCTGGCCAAACAAAAAGAAAATGCTAACAAAAAGCTAAGCTGCATGACCTGCGTGAAATGGAGCGAAGGCACATCTCGACACCCCCCCCCCAAAAAAAAAAAAAAAAAAAAAAAAAACTGGAAAGGAGACATGGAGACAAAGAGAGAGCCATACCCCACAGGTTCCAAACTATATAGCGTTAATGGCACCAAACTAATTAAGCCCAAACATGTAGAAATAGAAGAAATACTACAAAAGGACAAAAAGAGTTAACCTAGAAAAACACCATTAAGTAGGAAAAATATCTCCAGGACAAAATAAACAAAGTCTAAAAGAAGGAAAAGACTAGAAAAATAGTTCACAGCACCTAAACACCGATTCCTCCCAGTTGTCGGACTTTTACGTTCACATAAACTGAAGCCGTTTATAGTATGTGTTTCAGAGTTGTTCACTTCCAAATGAACACCTGAACGCACCATATGGTTGGGTTCCACGGATGCTAAAAGGTTAAAAACCGCCGTGTATGGTTACATATTGCTGAGAAAACCTCAATTGGATTTGAGTCTTGTGGATTTGAGTCCGATTCTACGACTTGGACAGAAACAAAGAGGGAAACATGGAATGAGAAGTCTATTTTGTCTGGCAGTGTAAGTTACACCGAGGCAGAAAATAGTGGAGAGGACAAGAGGCTAAAAGGAAACAGAAAAGTGTGAGATCACCTCCATTCAACGGTTGAAAAGCAGAGGAGGAGGAGGAGAAGGTGGAGAGCAAAGTTTGTCACCTCTTTAGCTGCTCGGGCTGACTCTAGAGCAAAGCGATGCCCGGCCAAAAGCTGCCCTGCCAATCTCTCAACGTGGCCTACCTAAATGAAAAGGCTTTTTGAGAAAATTTAATTAAAAACAGAGTTGCGTACCTCTATCTCTTATCTCAGTTCTTTGCCATTCTCTCTCTTACTCTCTCCATTATAGACCTCTCATACCTCCTCTTTCACTGCAATTAGACCTCTTCACCCATGCCAACAAAAAGTCTTGATTTGTTGGCACTGCATAAATACAGTTAAAAAAAAAAAAAAGAAGTGTAAAATACGGCTCCTACTCTCGAGTGGTATCAAGGCCAAGTGCTGCATTACTCAGGCTTTACCATAACTAAACAAAGTCTACAGGTCTGCATGGAAGTAAGACTTTTAATACTTTCTATTTGAGGAGTGTCGCTGCTGAAAAAGTCTTAAAGCCCTGGTGTGTTTTGGCCTCAGTCACAAGCTTGTGCCATCTGTTCTGCTGCTGGGTTTTTGCCTTCAGATGCCACAAGACCTTTCCGAAAACAGCCTGCGGGAGCACGCAACAACCTTCCATCACCTTTAAACAACACATGTATTGTGTTCTTTGACTCATAACACATCACAGCTGATTACCGTTAATGATAAGTACATTCACCGCTGGAAGAACTTTAACGACACAGTTTCAGTACTTGGAAAGAAGTGAAGCGAAACTCCAAGTGAGAGGTCATTAGGAGCAATTTCTGCAAATACGAGTTCCAGTTGTATTGTTTCACAACAGAAGTGGGTTGGATATGATTGTAATTGTGGTGTAATGATGTTGAGTGGGGCCAACGTACGTGTTTTATTGCAAATGATGGGTTAAATTAGACGTTGGTTTCAGAGTTCTTAAAAAAGATCCTGGTTTCAGGGAGGTCTACGTGACTGAGTTAGACTACATCCACAGCGCCGTGTTGGACTGGTTGGAGTTCAGATTTATCTACGGGTGACAGGTAAAAGAAAAATGGACAAATAACTGCGAACGGACTCATAAATATCTCGATCGTCTTTTGGCAGCGTGGCCCCAAAGAGGAGCAATAAAATAATCAAGTCAAGTCAGTTTTCGTTATAGAACTCCAAACCACAACTTTGCCTCCAGAGGTTCTTCGGTAACACTATTACACCCTTAGATCCTTGCTGTAAACAGTGTAATAAAAAAAAGACCATATATCTCATATCACCTGTGGCTAATGCTTCTGTCTGAGGCCATTAAAGGTATTTGGTAACTACACCACGGAAGCTTAACTCTTTCATGCATGAATTATAAGAAGCTTACTCAAGATTTTTATAGTTTATTTAGTTTTCGTCTGTATCAGATACGTAACCTGTCAAACATACCTGACATGTTTCGGCGGTGAACTTCCATCTTCATCAGAGGTGTGTTTAAAATGTTTGATGTTCACTGGGGCGGAGTCAACCTGTCAAATCTGACAGGTTGACTCCGCCCCTTTTTGCTGGCTCGCACTTCTGACGAAGACGGAAGTTTAGCGCCGAAACATGTCAGGCATGTTTGACAGATTACGTATCTGATACAGAAGAAAACCAAATAAACTATAAGAACATAGACAGTTTGAACTTTCTCGGTTTAGTCAAGATTGTTTTTCAGTGTTTTTATTCCTCATTAGGCATGAAAAAAATAATGCGAATGAAAATTTTTTAATGACCCTATTTTTTTATGGAGGTACAAAAATGTCCACTCAGAAAAATCGCAAAATCAGAGCGATAAACTATGAAATAAAAACATTTTGGAAGCAGCTAATCTGATGTTTTATCACATTTTAACATAGTCTAATACTAGTTATTACTCACTTCATGGAGATTGAAAAAAACACTCAAACATGTTAGTGCAGATCAGGTTTATTAAGAACAGCAAAGTTACATAATGGTCTGAATGTCAGTGTATTATGGGATGTTGCATAAGTATCCACTGTGTCGGCTGATATGGAACTAAAACAACAAAACCTATGAATATACAAGAGAACAGCTGTAGAATAACTGTCCACTGTAGGGACCATCGTGCATGAAAGGGTTCAACTGATCTTGTAGCGTAAATACGTTTATAAGACCCTACATTCATAACGAAATAGGCAGTAATGTCTGTCAGAGTTCATTGATGATACTGTGGAAGTTGTTTTTGTTTTTTTCTATCCTAACAGAGCAAAACTATTTTCTGGTCATTTTGGTGAGTGAAATTGTTTTCCCAGTTATCATCATTTAAAGTCCCATTCTCAGCTGTTCAGTACTGATGTTCAGTTGTAAATATATTTTCCCGCCACACATCATTACCCTACCGACTGTGAAGACATTATTATTTGGAGTTATTGACCTGTAAAGACAAAAGTGTCCAGTAACACTTGTGCAAACTTCTGTTGCTAAACCCACTTTTAATAGTCTGTGGTTCATTTATTTATTTGTGTATTTGGACCCTAATAGTTCATACAGTTTGAATTCGAACCCTCCAGGTGCTAAAAAAGTATCTTTATATTCATTTGGGCAAAAATCAAGTGGATTTCTACAACCTGTTTTAATTCCTTCTTAATTTGTGGCATCTATAAGTCGTTACATCACGACATTTGCACATATAAGGTCAAGACTTCCGACATTTCGCAGAGTACGACATAACTGTTTGTCAGATGCAGTTGTAGTAAAAACTGAAAATATGTCCAAAGTCAGAGACAATTATACATAAAATGTTCAGTTGTTGGTTGCGTTAATGAACACAAGTGACTGAACAGGACAGAAAGTACGGCCAATAACCTGGAAGGGGGAGGGGCCGAAGTTGTATTTAAAGGGCCAGTGCTCAAAATGGCTTCTTGTGTTAAAGTTAAAGATGGACCTGTGGAGTTGAATTAATGAAGAATTCAGACCCAAGCAGAGCATTTACAGTTTATGTAGAGCACAGAGAAATGTTTGAAAATGTATAATTCCATTTAAAAAAAAAGGCTAAATATCACTTCTAACAGAGGGTTAAACCATTTATACTTTTATACTATACGCATTATTTGTGAATCATTTTATGGCTTGTCTGATTCATCATGTGAACACCCCGTGGGCCAAGAGTGAGAACCAGCCTATGAAAGTAATGTAAACCGACTTGAAGAATACACATACGAAGATATAGATATTTGCGAAACATTAAAATAATCATCTCCATTCAACTTTATTTATATGGCTCCAAGTCCCATATTTGCCTTGAGGGTATTTTAGAGTCTGCAGAGTTTATAAGATGGTCTGTCCTTAAGATTTAGTGTAAAATGTATATGTAGGCAGTATGTAGAGCATCTGCCAGAGTTCATTGACTACACCATGGAAAGTTTCTTTTTATCCATAACAGGACAAAACTATTCTCTGTTCATTTTGGAGAGCAAAATACTTTTACGAGTCAGCAGGACTTAAAGTCATATTTTCACTTTTCATACTTTTCAAGCATGTGGCCACTTGGAAATATGTTTTCTGGCAACCCCTTATTATCGCATATGTCGACAAACTGTGAAGACAGTATTTTTTGGGGGTTTTGGAGACTCGAATGAGTAAATGTATCCCATAAGCAGTACAAATGCTGTTGTTGGGTTTTTATTCCATGGAGATCGACAATGTGAAAGTCATGTAAATGAGGTCGATGAATCTGTATTTCAAGGTTCAACATGGAAAATGTATGCATGTTCATGTATTTACATAAAGTTTGTTGGAATCTGGTTGTTAACTGACTCCCTTTCTAAGCTAATAACTCAGTTCAGTGACCTATCCCGGTAAAGTAAGGGTGGACATGTTGCCAGTTACATCACAATTTATACTCTGATTTCTATGAAAAGGAGTGAGATCAGACTTAGTGTGAAAATCCTTTTGGTCACTCCTCTCTCTCTCACTCTAAGTCTGAATCCCAATTTATCCTTTACCCTTACCCCTCTGTTTTGCACATTCACGTGAAGGGGTAGTGTTGTCTCCATTCTCAATTAGACGGAGGGGAAGGGCTAAGACGAAGGGCTGTATACTTCTCAAAACGGAGATTTTCCAGGACCACACTATAAACCAAGGGGTAGGAGGAGTTTCAGATTATTCTGTTCGGATCATTGGCAACACTGAAGTAAACACAGACAAAACGTGCAGCAGTGATTAAAGAAACACACAAATGTAAGTATTCGTAAAGAACTTCTACTACACTTTACTTATTAACAACTTAATCATTTGATCGACCGTTTAATGCTGTTTCGGTGTTATAGATCGCATTTCTGTGGTTTATAGTTGATAGATGTAAAAAAAAAAAAGACCAAAGCCCATGGAACAGAGATTGTTACAGCTGCTGACAACAAGGAGAATATTTACAGAAACAAAGTTTTCACATCTGTTTATAGCGGCATTGATGACTGCTGATGACGTAACAGTTCACAAAGTCTTGTCCCATTTCATAGGGGGATGTTTCAACCGCTACCGCTTGCAGCTCCATTTCAAGGGTAGTGCCAAGGGCAAGGACCAAGGGGTAGGGGTAAGGGCTTAGGTGTGAATCGGGATTGGGCCAATGACTCCCGTCAGCTTCTGTACTGCATCAACAACATCTCAACCAGCTCCCAATACAATCCAGACTCTAACACAAACTTCAGGTAAGCACTCAAAAACTTGCAAATCTCACATTCTGAACTTCTTGTTCCGTTACGTTGGTTATAAATGTTTTCGTTTAACATTCAACTATACATTATGTTCATTAGTTAAATTATAAGTTCATGGTTGCAGTCCATAATGCTTTAGTTTGGAGTTAAAAGTGAATTTATTCAGCAGATTTATGCCCTGTCTATACAAATGTGTCCACACTAAGCCCCTGCGTCTGTTGCATGCAGTATTATCCACGGTGTCCACAGTTTGAAGTCCAACGCAAATAATAGTTTGTGCAGACAAAGAGAGTTGGCAAAACGTGTGGAGAGACGTAGAAGTGTCATAAAAGCTGCTGTGAGTATGTGTTTGTGTTCCTTTTCTTCAGTGGTTTTGTTTTAGTGTGTGTTTTAGGATCAAATCAGTGTGAAACAACAGAAAAAGACAAAGAGAGGGATTGAAGTTTGACAGGTTTTTACTAAATACAGCACTCAGAATGTACACTAATAAGAGATTTAGGATGTTGAACATGGACTGGGAATTGGAACGCACTGAACAACAACAAGGATTTGATGAATTTGGGCCCAATACTTCTTGTTTTAGGGCATTTTTTTTTTTTTTTTTTTACTTCAGACAGCAGTTACACAGTCAAACCTCAGTAAAAATACGGTAAAAAAAAAAAAAAAAAGAAGGAAAATCACCACTAGTGATGTTTGACACCACGGATTTCCTTTCCAATCCAATACAGAGTAAAATTCAGACTGGCATCGGTGATACTGATCCGATACCGATACTTTCTGCAAATACACTTACACCTTACAAATACAAAAAAAAAAAAAAAGAATAAAAAAAAAAAAAGAATAGCAGATCATAACTTCTGAAAGAATAAAAGACATGAGAGTAGTTCTTGTTTAATTATTAACTAGAAAAGCACTCAGAGAGCGCAGACCTCCGCCAAGGTAGTGTTTGTACTTTCCTCCACAAGATGGTGCTGAATGACCTCATATGCAGTTCTGTACCACCATGCCCTATCTCGCAATGGTAAAGAATCCTTTAAAAAATTCCTGGATCCAGACGGTGATCCAGATCGCCTCTAAAATTTAATCATCTCTTCCTTTACCCAGAGCGGACATATCCTGAAAATTTCATCAAAATCTGTCAATAATGTTTTGAGTTATGTTGCTAAGGAACGAACAAACAAACAAACCCTGGCAAAAACATAAACTACTTGGCGGTAGGCTTTAGACTAAAAAAAAAAAAGAAAAGTCACCCATTAATTTACGTTACATGGACGTGTTGAAACATGAAAATATTAAACATGTAACTTCAACAAAAACATCCAATATTGATACTTTTCCTCATTCATAAGTTTTTGTTACGGAACAAAAGCATATTTACTGTTTTCCCATTTAGTCTGTTCCGTTTTTTTTTTTTTTTTTTTTTTTGCTTAGAAGCTCTCCTGCTTTTGAAAAGACTCTCTCCTGGTCCTGAAGAGGCAGTCTTTCCGAGGTATCTTAGGGCTGGGAAGGACTGACTGAGAATCATGACGCAGTGCACACTTACCCAGGCGAAAGAAGAAGTAGTTTCCACGAATTAAGTATCATTTGGACAAAATACCAGTAATTTAGCTACTTTCCACTGTGTTTCTGTTATATTTGACCTCAAATGACTTAAGTATTGAAAGCATCAGTATTGATTTGTGGATCAATTCTGGAGTGTAATGATCTGGTATCGGTGATATCGATATTTCAGTATCGATCAATATATCATCAATCACCACAACACTGGAAACAACAGTCAAAACAAAAAATGAAAGAAAAAAAAGCTCAAACTGTCTATTTTTATTGCGAGTCAGTCTTATTCATTGCTCTGTGTTTTGGCGCCTATTGCACAGGTGGCAGGGGGGTGCACTGAGCATGCTCAGATATACATGGAAAGCAGCCCATTTAGAATTTTCCCTTCCTGTTGAATAAAACGGTTGGATTTTTAAGAATATTTAAAATAATCATACCACAGACACATCAGAGGTTAAAGGGTGCATGATTGTTCTAAAAACACTTAAAACTATTCTGAAATGGTTTAAATATCCCCCCAGTGGTGTTCTACAATGTTCACAGATAAAAAGAAAGAGGCAAAAATACATAAAACGTATAAAGACCCTGCTGACATGATGTGAGGTCAGGTACGTTTACAGTTCATTTCCCTTTCCGTCAGCATTTAGAGCTTTTATGAAGGCAACTTGTCCCTCCTTTAATGCCCACTGCGCTTATGGGAAAAAAAAAAACTCCCCAAATTTTACCCTCCCTCGAAACAGAGTAGTGATCTCCACAGCCCAGTCAATAAATAGGGACACATAACTTGTTTTTCACCCCCTCTTTGTGCTGTTCGCTCCCACTGCTCCCATCCTCTGTGCACGATCCAATTTCAGGCCGGCGGAGGTGATCCTTCCTCTGGGCTCATTCAGACGGAGGCCGCTGGGCCATTTACACAGCAAAGTGAGAATGAGGGATTTCTAATGACTCTGCACTCTGATAGTCTTCCAGTGGTGCCCAAGGCCTCTCGCCAAGGACCTTCCCAACTCGACACAACTACTCATCAACCAGTCACATAATTCTAGAGTAAAGGCAGAGCGTGGGGGGCCTCCCAATCCAGGAAACTCGTATAGGCTGAGTGTTAGCAGATGGACCGGGCTGAGCTAATTTGCTGTTTTTTTTCTCTCCTTTTGCTGTCAACTCTTCAAAAATCAGACATGTCACTTGTAAAAAGAAAACTTCTAAATGTATCATGTGTACAGTTGACATGAGGAAGCGTATTTATTATTCATACCAGCGTTCTGGAATAAAAACCTTTAGGGGGAAAATCTTGGTAACACCTTATTAGAACAGTCCATTGACAGACGCCGTACAGAGCATGTGCGGTGTTAAAACATGGTCAATAATTCAGTGCTTTGGGTTTTTTTCAGTAGAAAAAGTGTTTAAAGATAACATCACCACCTCTTTTTTATCCTTTTATCCATGAATTTTGAGGAAATTATCCCTATTTTAAGGCTTCAATATTTTGGAGCCTGTATTTCAGGTGTAGCTAACTTAGCTAACTTTTTTTCTATGCTAACACTAGCTAGTTTTGTACACTGTTGTTGTTGTAGAGGAGCAGAAGAGAAGCATTGAAGAACTCGTGAGGAAGTGTAAAGATCCTGGTGCAAATTCAAACATTCCTTTGTGTAGAAACTGATAAATGGGCTTTTATCGTGGACTCTGGCAACTGAAACTGACATTAGCTTAGAAAAGAAAAGAGCTGATATCAACAAACCATGTTCCTTACTAGGCTATAAATTGAGAATTGTAAATATTTGTTTTAAAAATATATGTTTTGTTTATAATATATACATTTCACACCTGCTTGTGTGCCTGAGTCGGAGTTTTATGCTCGGAAGGGGCCGTTCTTGTACATTTCTAAGCTAATGGTAGCTAGTTTTGTTCACTGTCCTGCTGTAGAAAATCGAAAGCATAGAATAATTTGTAAAAAAGTGTAAGGATTTTGCTGTAAAAATAAACTGCTACATAAAAATTAATGTAAAAGCTATGATCTCATAAGTAACTAAGTTAGACTGATGTTAGCTTAGAAATGGAATTAGCTAATACTTACAAATACAGTGGCACCTCTACTTACGAATGACTCTACCTATGAAATTTCCAGGTTACGAAAATCCTTTATGGTAAAATATTGACTCGACTAACGAAACAAATTTCAAGTTACGAAACAATTATTCCATGCTTTACGGTAAAGTACACTTCCACTCGGCGCTCAGGATATGAACGGCGTAATTATTACATGCTT
>JAQQZY010000017.1:19221002-19232498 GCA_030068375.1 Ostorhinchus rueppellii | reverse complement strand
AACGTACATATTAAAACACAATTGGAACAGTCATTTCTACATGTAGTAGACAACTGTTATCCATTATCAAAGTGTGATCAGAGCTCTTAATATCAACAGAAAACACAGTACACGTCTTTTTAGATCCACCTTTTGGCCAGTATTACGTGTGAATTATGAGTGAAGTTCTGCTCCTCGTGGACCGTTTGCGCCGTCATCAGAGTGAATATCACTTCGTACCTGAGCACATTAACCGCCTGCTTCCCTTCAAGTATGAGGAAACCCATCAGGTCAGCGTGACTTCAGTCTAAACTGTTTTAATTTCTCATGCACCAGCACACGTGTCAGTGCTCACCTCATGGAAATATTGATTTTGAACATGTGTACAGGGTGTAAAAATCGGACTCTATAACAGCGGTCTTGGCATGATCTGAAGCTCTGTTCAATCAAAGAGTCGACAGGAAATAATCCCAGAATGAGGGCGGGCAGTAGAGGTCATCTGTTTTCACTCTCTCTAAAACGGTCTTCCTGCCAAATCTGCAAATGTCTAATGTGGAGCCGTGATAGCGCCGTTCAGCTGGATACCTCATTTATCTGATTATGGAAATGTGGCAGTCTTTTACCCTGATGCTGCCCTGTGTGGCTTTGCATAATCTCTGGTCCAGTGACTATGGCTTTGCTTGGGCTCGATGCCAGACTCCAGACTAACAACAACTCCATGATACCTTATCACAGTTGTTACGGCAACTGCACTGTTGTGTTTATTTGCGTGTGTTTTTTCAGTGGTTTAGCTGCGACTAGTGCCATAAATAAACCGTTTTCTTTACTGTAGGTCACATTTTGCATTCCAAATGTATGATTTTTTTAAACTATTAGCTGCTCCTTTTGGACTCTTCCTGGATGCTTTAGTGCAGGAACTCATTACAGAGGATGCATTGATGTTCCTGCCACTTTTGCATATTTTCCACTACCTCCGAACGTTTCACTTCACTTGTATGTGCACGCATTAGTGTATTCACCCACTGTCTCCTCAGGGTCCTTGTTGGATCCCACAGAGTTAAGTTTAATGACATTTTTGTCCTTTGTGCTTTTTGTTACGGTAGAAAACAAGATAAAGAATAGACTAAAACAAGTAGCAGCATGAGCAGCTGCTTTTCAGGCTGAGAGATGTTAAAATACCACTACAGTTCTGTACATAATACGGATTCAGAACACACTCCATTCAGGGTTACCTTTCCATCAGCACTACATGAGGTATAGATTCATAGATAGACAGAAACATCCTCCCCTCAGACTGGAATCTGTGAGATGAAATCATATCTTTCATGATCTCATGATGCTCTTTGAAGTCCTTCATATGAAAACCTTTGGGTGCTTGTGTTTTAATAGCCAAACGTATATTACGACATCCTGAAAAAGCCGCAGTCGGGAGTCTTTTGATGAAACTGGGGAACCTGTTGTCGTAAAGGCTCCCTCTTCAGATAGAACTTCAAGGTGAAAGACTGTCACAGACATGTTGAACCCTTTATGCCCTTTCTGCAGACCATGACTGAGAGATTTACCCACAATTCCTAGTGTTCTGATGTTAAACTGGGGTTTACCAAGGGGAACAAGACTCACTATGTTAACAGTGATTCAGGATTTAAGATCGTTCCTAAAGGTAAATCAAATCAGAGAAGAGGAAGGATATGAATATACATCCTTACAACAAAGACCGTTTGTCTCTATTTTACTTTGCTTTATTATATGATTTTTAATTTTTTTTTCTTTAGAAATGTGAGTCGGACTGCTGATTATTTGACCTCTCATCTAGACAGTCAGTAAACTTAAAAAAATAAAATAAAATAAATTAGTTCTCCCCAGACATTTATAGTATCCTGCCCCCCCCAAACAAAAAAATGCCAAAATTGTTCTCTGATCATCAGGCTTTGTGTAACGCTTGTGTTTTGTCATGGTCTGGATATAAACAGGAAGTGAGTTTACATGCGGTCAGATCCCGACCAATCAGAGTGCTTGATTTAATGCATTACATCATATCCAACCAATGGGAAGACATTCTCGTGCTAAAACTTCGTGAGAGATGCAACTCTGCGAGATTTCAAAGGAAAAAACATCACGGCGCTGGAAAATAGAGCGCGTACCTGCAAACCCCATGGATTTCGGTAGATTTTAGCAAAATTATCAGGGGAAAATAGAAAAAAAAAAAAAAAACGCCCTAAATTTGAAAATGAGTATAGCGATACTGAGCTAGCAGAGTACACTGGTGCAGTGCTGTAGTTCCATCGTCTGGGGAGAACCCTGAAAAGTGCAAAATTACAAAAATATTGTGTTTGGATCATCATGATAGGAAACGATAGGTAAAGCGCTGTTCCATTTTATTTTTTACTACTTTGAGTCCTTAAAATATGTCACATTTGGTGATTTATCAGCTGAGAGCAGTAAAATCTGTGAGTTTTTCGTGACCCAGACTCACCTCTGAAGACTGGGATTGGACCAGGAGACCTTCACAATGTAGAGCTGAGTTCAGTCCCTGGCGCCTCACAATTGTAGGTACTGTACAGAAAAAGCAATGGCAAAAAAAAAGGCAAAAAAAACCCCAAACTTTTGAAGGACACTGTCAAAAGCTTTTGAGCTCTAAATGCCAGAGAGCAGTAACTGCTTTGCAGATGCTGGAGCTCCAGCAGAGGAGCAGAGGGTTAGAAGGTCAGTCATTACAACCTGGGTCAAGGCCACTTATTTAACTCAAAGTAAAAATCACTGCTGTACAAAGAATCAATCTCACCAACATATCTCATCCGTTTCTTTTAGAATGAGTTTGAATGACCCCCTGTATAAAAACCTAATCCTAATAGTCATCATTCGACTGGTGTGTGTGATATAGTTCCAGTCTGTGTAGATTACTCCTTCCAAACATTCAGAAACTCACTCTGATCTGTCAAGTGTGTGTTTTGAGTCCAAACACCTTCACTTTTGCTCTTCTTCAGGTCAAGTTAAACATTTGCAGTACTTGATCTCTCATTGAAGAAAAATGGAGCAGTGATTCGCCTGCACATGAACCCAAAATAAGATTAAAAACTTTGACAACCACTGAGTCCACAGAATAAATCTGATTAACTGATCTCATGTGCGTGATCCCCTGTGTGCGCTGAGTTCAAACACCTTCACTTCTGCTGTTCTTCAATGACGTTCCACATTGGTGTAGGCTGTAATAGAGGAGCCAGTGAACTGATGTGTCTTGCGTTGTCTGTGTGTGTTTTTACGTCTGTAGTACCTAAAGACGGCCTGAAAAGCCAGGCGGTGTTCGACGAGATCCGGATGACCTACATCAAGGAGCTGGGGAAGGCCATCGTCAAGAGAGAGGAAAACTCCAGTCAGAACTGGCAGCGTTTCTACCAGCTCACAAAGCTACTAGACTCCATGCAGGAGGTTCGACACACACACACACACACACACACACACACACACACACACACACACACACATCTCAACACCAGGATATTGTACTAATGGGTCTAATAGCACGCCCACCGCTATTGCAGGAATCACAGGTTGTAGTGGAATAAAGGATGATCTGTGTGTGACGATCCACAGACTGAAACAGAACAGGAAGAAATCAAGCAGCAGACAGAAAACGAGGACATACAGGAAGATGAAAAAAACAACAACCCAAAAACAGATGTCGAAAGAAAGAGAAGAAGACAGAGTGATGAAAGTGACACGGTGAAAGATGCAAAGGGAGGCGGGATGACAGGGCCAGACTGACAGGAAGCACCAGCAGAAGGGGAATGCGAAAGTGTATCGCAGCGGCGGCGCACAGAGCTGTTTAGTTGTCAGCACCCCCGGTGTACAATCTAAACACGAGCATCCTTTGATTGTGACTTCATTTTTTTTTTTTTTCATTTTGGTTCTTTGTGCCTTCTTGTCTGGGTTCAAAGTAAGTGGTGTCAGATGAAATAAAAGCAAACGGGGAAAGAACACACACACAAAAAAAACAGAGTCTCGCCGGTTACACACAAAAGAAAACACTTGTCTGGTCGGACTCCAGTCTTCAAAACTGTGTATCCCCGGAGCTTGAGTGATTTAAGCGCATTCTTCCCACATGCTGTTATTACAGGTCCGACCGACGCTGAAGTATTGCCTCCGAAACACTGGGAACACTTCCTCCACCTGACTTTAATTTTTTTTCCGAAAAGGCTCAGATGAGTTGATACATTTTTGTGTGCAGAAATAAAGGAAAATTCATCGCAGATCAGGGTCTCCTAACAACACATGTGCCTGACAGGATCCAGTGGATTACTGGAAAATTACATCCCGACAGTAAATTAGCAAATTACACAGAAACAATTTCCCTTTGTCTTGAATACTCCTGTTATAACTAGAAAAGCACCTGGAGAGCGCAGACCTCCGCCAAGGTATGTTTGTACTTTCCTCCACTAGATGGCGCTGAATGACCTCATAGGCAGCTCAGAGCCGTCATGCCCTATCTCCCAGTGATAAAGAAACCTTTAAAAAAAAAAATTCCTGGATCCAGACGGTGGTTCGGATCACCACCGAAATTGAATCACTTGTTCCTCATCCCATTTCTAACAATTCCTGAAAATTTCATCCAAATCCGTTCAAAACTTTTCAACGCCTGCAAAAACAGAACCTCCTTAGCAGAGGTAATAAATGGTCATTGTCTAAAGGCATTTCATTAGCCTTTTTTGGACCGCGCCCCACTAATGGTGTCATGAGCCTTTGTTGTTGGACTGGGGGGCGGGGCTACATAATTCTAAAAATAACGTGATGGACCTGTATGTGGAGGATGGGGGCAATAGGACAGATGACATGCCAACACATACACGCGACTACTGTACAACAGTAGTTGCTAACGCATCCACATTAGAGGGAGGGAGAGTACCTCTGACCTAACTCATACACTATATGGACAAAAGTACTGGGACACGTTGAATTCAGGTGATTCTTTTCTAGCAGGGGTCTGGGATACAAAACACTAATGACATAATACTGTTTTATATTGGGATAAATATCACATTGATATACTAATATTTATGTTTATATGTCAGATCAGCATGAACAGGACATCTTACAGCTGTAGACATGATGTGTCCCGATATTTTTGTCCATACATTTTTTAAACATCAATATTTAAGAAAGTTTATGGGAGATTTTTCTTCCAAAGAGAGATGTGAAGAAAGTAGATGGTTAGCTGTGGATAAAAAAAAAAAAAAAAAAAAGATCATTTACAGTCGGAGCAAGAAAAATATTTTAGGAATTTAGAGGCAGAATATTTAAAATCATAGTCATGGATAAAATAAATAAATAAACAAATGAGCGATGAGAGAAATGAAGTAAAAACCATCACTGAAGCAGTTTGAAAGTGAAGACATAATTAATAATTTAAACCAAACATTCATTTTCTGAACCCGCTTTATCCTCACTAGGGTCATGGGGGTCACTGGAGCCTATCCCAGCTACTTCAGGGCGAAGGTGGGGTACACCCTGGACATGTGACCAGTTCATCACAGACATACAGAGATAAACAATCCCTCTCACATTCACACTTATGGGCAATTTAGATGAACCGATTAACCTATCAGTGCATGTCTTTGAATGGTGGGAGGAGCCAGAGTACCCGGAGAGAACCCACACAGACACAATATGAAACTATTCAGGGAGATTCAGATTCAAATTTACTTTACTGTCATTGCACATGAAATTAACTTCCAATTACAACCGACCAACATGACATTAAACACAGACATCCATGGGAATACAGGCACAGGCTGTATCTGACAAATCACAACGGTGGCTGCGCTCCATGTTCAAATGAAAATAACCCTAATGAAAAAATAAAAAATGGAAACATTATGGTTTGAAGAGAGAGAGAAAAAGAAAAGACAAATTCCAACCTGTAGTCAAAAACTCTGCAGGTTGTCATTTGTGACAAAACACACTTCTGCACGAAGCCCATGCAGGGGGGCATTTATGACAGAAAAGAATCACCTGAATTCAACGTGTCCCAATACTTTTGTCCACATGGTGTATGACTTAGGCAATTTATGCTATGAGGCTAATGATAGGTAATTAGAGGGAAAGGAAAACCAGTAGTACCACCCGGTGCACAGATGGGTAGAGAAGTAAAATAAAATAAAATAAAATAAAATAACAGAAATAATTTTTACACTTAAATGAATTTCTAGGGAGAGCAGGACTGGAAGTACAAAGTTGTGATTCAGCTGATAAAAACCACATATCTATATATATTATTAATATTCTCCCTCCACTCATGTATAACAGAAATAGTTTTGTTTACTTGCTGAACCTGTGAGTGAGCCCCCCCCCTCCCCTGCTCCTCTTCTTTCTCTCTTGTCCTAAAAACAGCCGTTTCTTGCTATTTTTAAAACTTACAATCTGAAATGTGGAAATTGTCTGTGTTTTTGTCACTGGGCCTCGTTTATTAAAGCTTACATTCCAGTTAAATCTGCACCTCTCCACCTCTTTAAAAAAAAAAAAAAAAAGAGAGGAGAAAAAAAAAGGCAAACAGGATTCATGCAAACACAAACAAAAACCAGCTGCAGCTGCTTGTGATCTTTTTTAACTACGGCGCGCACAAACACACGCGAAAAGAAACACAACAGTTAAAAGCCTTAAATCTTACAAGTGACTCACAAACAAATGCCTTTTTATGGATGAATTATTCATGTAGGACTGACTTGATTGCAACAAGGGGGCAAACATTGCACTCTTTTCTCCCCCTTCGCTATCTCATTTGGGTATGTTTTCCTCTTTTTTTTTCTCTGCATCTGAGAAGTTTCCCAGATAAGGTTTCAGCTTTCCCCCTAATCAGCTAATGTTAGATCCTTTTAATTAGCTGGGCCTTCCCCCATTTGATTTCTATCACTTTTCAACTTTATGAGTCTATTTACCATTCCTCCATAATGAACATATCAGCATTTAGTAGTTATGCGGAAAGGTTCGAGGTTATGGGAGTAATTAATTAACTATATCTAATTAAATGCTATTTTCTATGTTACACTTAAAGCAGAGTGGGATTTGAGACGTTTCCAAGGAGTCTGATGGTGGGATTCTGTGTTTGCCGTGTTTGTTTGCAATATAATTGGATTCTTGGGTGTCTTTGAAAACACTTTGAGCGCTGTTTGAGTTTTTTTTCAATGATCCCTCGCTAATCTTTTTTTTTTTTTTTTTTTTTGCCGCCTCTACTGGGTTCCGGTAAATATTCATCGGTTGTCAGAATGGTTCATTCAGTTCTAAGTCTGGGGAAACTGGCTGCATAATAGACTGAAAGGTTAGCTGGCGGAGCAGTGAGAGGCATGTTCCACTTGAGTCTCTACTTTAAATTGCTGGTATTCATCAACTTAAGTGATGAGTCTGCGTGATGAATGGCTTCTCATTAATATCATTATGCTATTAGGCTGCGTCTCCGGCGCTCGCCTCGACCTACGCTGCATTCACTGGCTTTGCTTGAATTGTGCGGATCGCTGTTTTCTTGCGTTCTTTTTTCTCGTTGCATTATTTCCATACTTACACGGTCCTCCTTGGTGTCTCCATTTCTACTTTTACGAGTCCGTTCGTGCATTCTGACCCGGTGACCCCACAGACACAAGCACACCTAATATACCTATCACAGTAGATTTATCCTCAGCAGATATATAACCCACAGACCTCTCCATCTACGCCGTCCTCCTGGAGGAGTACTCGCAGCAGATGTTCTTGAACCCTCGCTACCCAGGCAGTATGATGCCTTATAATTATGGATATAAACAGATTGTGCACATGGTTTAACCTGCCATGGGTGATGAATAGCAGCCCAGTCCTGCTGCATAAACTGGCAGTGCCAGAACGGTCCTCTTGGCCACATAGGGTCAACTGCACGAGGAAGATTTAATGAGGGGGGCCATCCAAACAGCCTGGGTGTCCATCTGTCCGGCCTCTCTACTTTTACATGTCACACATTTGTAGAGACGGTAACAGTGACGGGCGGGTGCGAACGCTCAGTGAGGTGTGTAAATGCATCACTGAAGAACACACATTGCTCGAGTCAGTAAAGATAAAACAGATGAGCATTAAACACCAAGACACGACAGCTGTTTTAACAGACAAGTCCATGCCCCGAAATATCAGATTTCAGTGTTTTAGTAACAGGATGTGACTTGTGTGTCTGCCAACCTGCTCTTATTGCCAGGATTCAAATATTGTCGGTTTGTCAAAGTCATCGCCATATTACAGATACACACAAGGTGTCCTTCAGCTGTGGTGCATCTGGTTTTCAACTGACATGAACTCAGCCGCTTCAAGCTCCAACATTCACATTGCAAAACTGAGGCCAGAAGGTGATTTTCTGACATAAAAAAACATTCAGTGGGATGGCGTACCACCCAGAACAACCTCTAACAGCTTCTTAATGTAAATCCAAATTTCTTATAATGATGCCCCAAAGGGTTCTAGAAAACAAGTTCCTTCCACAATGCAACTGTAGGACCGTTAGGACATTAAGAATTATTCGTATTTTCCACCAGTTTGGACTCTGGATAAAACAATACATTCCACCACCAGAAGCACCATGAGAGTAGCTGTTATTTCTATCCAAAGTTAGTAACTACTTCTATGCTGATATCTGATTTATTTGTTTCTGTATTTATTTTTTACTCTTATTGAACCAGATAAAGTCTCATTCAGATCAAGATGTCTTTTACAAGCACGACCTGACTTAAATTCACCAAAAATCCCACAAAAGGTCTTAAATGTGATTTTAAAAGGTCTTAAAAATCTCTTTTTGCTTTTATTAACAAAATGGATTAACTTCAGTCAAGCTGAAATGTTTGTTGTTTTTTTTGAAGACGCTATAGCGTAACTAAGAAGCCGAATTAAGTGCGCTACATTTAGTTCCGCTTCATAGTCGTGTTAAATAAGGTGGGTAAGTTCACAGTGCTGCCCGGTGAGAATTTATTGAACACATCAGTCACTGTTTTGAGCTTGCATTTTAACAAGGAGGTTAGCATAGCAGCAGAGACATTTCTTATTCTCATTATTTAGTGAAATCGAATTACGTTACACTACTTGTATCAATGGGTAAGTGCACGTTCAATAGTTTGTGGCTTCAGGACGAGCAGTTCAGTACATGGTTGAAGCCAGTGGAGGGAAACCGCTACGAAGCACACTACACGTTATGCAAAAAAAACTTTAAAACTTGGAACAATGGGCATCAAAGCATTGCAATCCCATTGCACATTCGACATATTGGTTGGATTAAGTCTTGTTGTATTCCAGTGTGAAAGAGCTGTGAATGAATTCAAATACTTGGCAAGTATTTCTGGACCTCTAATTTCTTTCAAGGCATTTCTACTTTTTTGCCAGTATCAATGTAAAATTGGTCTTAAATTGTATTCATTGTGGTCTAAAAAAGTCTTAAAAAGTCTTAAATTTGGCTTGTTGAAACCTGCAGAGACCCCGATAATGAAAACAGGTTCAAAGATCAGTGATAATACATAAAAAAAAACAACAACAAAATTGGCAATAATATAGCAGTAACACAAAATAATGACAACAGTTTGACAAAATTTTTAAACTGCAATGCAGTTTAGGTCACAAGCAAATTTTGGAAGTGCAAGATTTGGTTGAGGTCAACAAATAATTTAAAAACACAAGCACTTTCCAAAGGATTCTCACTGTCTAGTCAGTAAAATAGTAAAAAGATGATTCTGTTGAGATGAGTATGGTATTTTCAGCTCAGAGCTCAGAGTATTCTAGACAGAAACAGCGGCAAAACTGAAGACTTGTGTCCCCACTACGGTTCGAACCCTGGGAACTGGGAATTCAGATGGAGATGGACCTGTGGAGCTGAATTAATGAAGAATTCAGACCCAAGCAGAGCATTTACAGTTTATGTAGACCACAGGGAAATGTTTGAAAATACATAATTCTACTTAAAAAAAGCTAAATATCACTCCTTTAACCAAGTACTTGTTTCATCCAAACCAAACCATTGCTAGAAGAGGAAGTCCAGGTTCAGGTCTACTCTTATCTACTGTTATTGTAGTTATCTGAGCTCAAGTCTATGACAGTATAACACAACCACTTAAACCTCTTTCCAAACCCTGCTCCCTGATAAATATACGTCCGTTTGTCACATATCAAATGAAAGCTAACAAACTCATGTTTACGAATATATAAACCAAATATATAAATACATTCTGTGCAACAGCAACGGCACATACATAAAAGGTTGTTTTCCAGAAAAGCAAAATATGAGAAATTTGGCATTTTTTACTTTTGAAGGCTGTTATCAGATCAATCATCTATTGATCCAGACAAATGTGGTCTCGTTTTGCTTGTAACAGTCCAGTGAACATCATCCAGTAAAGTACTTTGGTTCAAAATGCAGGTAAATTCCACAAAAGCACAGAAACTGCAGGAAGATTTGTACAACCTGAGATCTATGCTGATAATTTTTTCTGTTTTCCTTTAAGATAACATTCATAATTTACTTTTTCTGTTGGTAATACCCATATAGATTGACAGACAAACTTGTTAGCTTTTGATTGACACTCAAGTTGGCCAATCAGATTCATCCCAGGAGTGACTGATAGGAAGAACAGCCAACCAAGTGTCAGAGACAGGTAAATGGTCCTGCCCAGCTCACATCACTGCTGTTCCAACAAATTAAGTCATATTTATAATCTGGAGTGACAAATGGATAGAAAATGAGCTGCTGAACATGAGGATATATGATATGTGGTGTTTATTATAAATTTTAATGTATTTTAGGACCATAATACTAGTTTTGACTTTATTTTATAATTAATGATATTTATGTTTGTACAGGCAATGTTGAATCGATTTTAATTAGTGTTGTTGTTTAGATTCTCATTCCCCAAGATTCAACCTTTCAAAAGAGCCTCCATTGATATCTGTAGGTTGAAGCATTCAAAAGTTATTCATTTTTTCCCCAAATATCCAAATATAGTCACTTTGTTCAAATTAATATTTCCCAAATTTTCCCTCTGTAAAACACATAACCACACACACAAAGCTCTAAAATAGACATTGTTACAGATAAAGTTCTCAAATTTTAAGTGTGAAGTGCCCACACATTGGTCTGTACAGTGTGTCAGTCCATACCATACTAAAGGCAGCTTCAAACACCCTTGTTTTCTCAAAAATATTAAGGCGGGGGTATTTGTGTTTCTCAGTGTACAGCTTGTTACCTGCCAAACGGCAAAAATGACTGCTTTAGTACAAACCACAGTACTACCTTTACAAAGAGCCCATTCTTTTATATGTACAGTGGTGCCTCTACTTACGAACGACTCTACCTACGAAATTTCCGGGTAACGAAAATCCTTTATGGTAAAATATTGACTCTACTTACGAAAGAAATTTCAAGTTACGAAAGGCGCAATTATTACATGCTTTACGCTAAAGTACACTTCCACTCGGCGCTCAGGATATGAACGGCGTAATTATTCCATACTTTACGGTACTGTTCCAGTCGGC
>JAQQZY010000017.1:19201080-19211823 GCA_030068375.1 Ostorhinchus rueppellii | reverse complement strand
GACACGTCACAGTAACATCATGTGACGCTTCTGACGAAGGCTACAGGAAGTAACTGAAACTAGTCAAGCAGGTAAACGAACAACTATCCCTGTCTGATAAATGAATGATTGATTATAATTGTAAGTGGAAGACTAATCCAAGCTAGTCCAAGCTAGCTCAAACAAAGTCCAGACAAAACACATACATGACACATAATGAACAATAAAACAATATGATCTGAAAGGGGTCACTAGTAAAATACTAGCATCGAGGGTTGCAAAGGGCTGGAAAATGTCAGGCAAATTTAAAGAAACTTTCCATGGAAAGTTACGCAAGGGAATTTTGGAAATAGTTCAAATTGGAAACTTTCTATGGGAATTATTTGGAATTTATGAGAATTAACTGGAAATTGGGGTAATTTAAACAAACTGCGTCATATACAAACATAAATGTAAATATTTTTGTTTTGTCATAAGTAAACATCCATGTAAAATAATACAATTTAAAAATGTTTAAAATAAAAACATTTCAACAGATTAATTTGAGTAGAACTTTAGTTTTAATTCGTGAACAATTAACAATCAATTATTTCAATGAACAACAAAAACATGAAAGTAATACCATTATAGTTCAAATGTATTTAACCCATAATATTTTTATTTTTTTTAAACTTGACTTTATATAATCCACAGGCTCAACTGTGTGGCTTCAATAGTCTTGTGCTTTGGGCTCCAAAGTGTGGCCTCCAGGGTTTAAGCAATCATCTGTGCATGTAATGGAGGACTGCACAGTGCATGCAGGGGGCGTGGCCTCAATAGCCCTGGAGTTAGCAGTGCTGTGTGCATGTGATTGAGGACTGTACTTGCATTAAATCTGGTTGTTTTAGCCAAGATTATGCTACAATATATTTTCCCAACTATATTTAAGTTCCCTGTTGAGGGCCAACCTTCAATTTTGTACATTTCTTTTTTAATTCCCATAAATTCCCATTAATCCCCATGGAAACTTTCCAACTTTGACAATTCCCAGAGTTTTGCAACCCTACTGGCATCATAACCTGTAATCAATCACAAACCCACATTTTGGGCTTTGTGCAATACAATCTGGCACTTCTGCACTTTATCCTGCTCCAATGCACTTTTTCTCTAAACAAACGGGTCCTCCAATCTGTATTGTAATCAATGTGTACAACATGCTATGCGTCCCTCAAATGTCTTCTTCTCTGTTTGTGCTTGTATTATTCATGATGTTTGTTTGTCCAAATTTGTTCGGTGTTACTGGGACTACGGATGGAAATTAGCAATGTGCTACAATCCAGCATTTTTACATGATTTTAATGTTCATTAATATGCACTGTCCCATTCAAATAAATAAATTAATTAATTTTTGTCTTCATTTTGGTGTTTTAAAGAAGTAAAATTATATGAAAATTTGATTTAGAAATTGACCTTTCACAAACAATATGAATAATCGGAACAAATATGAATAACCTGAAATGTCTTCAGAGAAATGAGTGCCATTTCACCAACATTCTTCCTGTTACTAAATCTTTTGTATATTTGTTGATCCACTGTGATCTAGAAGTTGTAATGCGCATGTGCAAATGATAAACTGAAGCAGAATATTGTTAAAATTACATTTATTTTTCTGAAGACATTTCAGGTTGCTCGTGTTATTCACATTTTTAAGGAAACTTTGTAGCTGTAGATGCTTTTTATAATGAAATCTGACCTTGTTTACGGTCTCTATTAAACTAATCTGTAGCATTTGAGATCGATTTAGGCTGAGAGAAACTAAAATGAATTTGACATCCTTGTTCTATGCTGTTGTTTGAACAAAAACCTCATATCAAAAGATAGTTGGCTATAAATTAATGCTGTACATCATAAAAGCTTTGATCCTTCTCTTGAAATTTATTTCACACAAATTCTAAAAGTGACAAATTTCCTTTTTCACAGAGTACAAAGGAAGAAAGCAGCTATTACTCCCCCCCTTTTTTTTTTAAACAAAATTGCGTCAGTAAAAATAGATAAGAAAACAGCAGGCCAACTACCTTAGATCTTTTTTTTCTTTCTACAGCTGTGCTTTTATTATTTTCCTTGGCTCACAACATCTCCATCTCTGCTTTCTGAGGATCAAATATACACTCCAAACAGACGAGCCAAGCATCCTTTCTCGGTCTCAAGCCAACAAATATATAATGAAAAAGACTGTTCTGTTTTTCTAAAAACAGCAGCTTTGCTTACTTTATTTGTGTGTACTGTCTATACGGCATATGTGTTGACGCTGCCTTTGTTCTAACCAGCTTATAGAATATAAAGCATATACTGTGCTGCATCTGTGGCAGTTCCCAAATGCATTTTTCTCTATTTTTAACCTTTCTATAAAGACTTACCAGCATTTATTCTAATAATATGCTCAATATTTTACAGTGAAAATCACTTATATTTCTATTTCTAACTGACTGGTCATGTAGATGTTGATAAAAGCTCAGATTAAAGTTGAGGATTATTATATCAGAAACAGAAGCAGTGATATTTGCAGTAAAATGTTTTACTAAGTAATGGGAAAGAGAACTGGGTGAGGGATATGGTACAGTATGTGACACACCAGTCAACATCAATGAAGAGAATTTAATCTTAAAAATTGAATTTGTTATTTCATCACATGTAAAATGAACCCATAAAGACCCAAACATCTGCCTATGATCAAAATCATATATTAATACGAGCTGTTGATCCACTAATCCTATCAATACATGTGAATAATTGGTGTAAAATGCGGTTTGTCGTCTTTTCATGGTCATCAGATGTGACCCCTTTGGACGTTCAGAGGCTCTGTCGTTACCATGGAAACACCGTCATCTTCTACACCACTGATTCACCAGTAAAACCCACGGAGTTGGGTCAATGATGGTGGATGGACACACTGGGTTTATGTTCAGTTAATATAGATAGATTTCAGTCAGTTTTCTGTTTTTGGTGAAATGACCTCAATTATAATCTCAGCAGGATGATTAAAGTACATAATCAGTAATTAAAAATTGAGGGAAAAAAAGCTGATTTTCACTGAAAAAATGCAAAATAGACAGGATATTATTATGACAAATGGTGATAAATCATTAAAGACAGGTGAAACAGAGAGGACATTTAATTTGGGAACAGCCATGAAAGTAGCACTGGGTCTTTATGGGTTAAACGTAAACGGATGAATCCTCTATACTGATGTAGGAGACTATAATCACATATTCAACCCTTCTGGGGGAAGGTTCACTCAGCTCTGTGATGTGTTGGAAGACAAATTCGTGTCTTGTTCTATACCTCGGACATTTGAAAGAAACGGTGCATAAAGGAGACAAATATCTTGACAAGATCCTCCTGGTGGTTGGGCACAAGGCCACAACAAAGAACTGGCTTAAGACTGATGTTCCGTCTGACAAACGGTGGCTTTCAATCATAGATGATAGAGTTGTCATGGAACATCTTACATATAAACTGAAGTTGAAAGAAAATCTCCGTATAAAAAAACTGATGAAAATGACCGACATTCAGGGAAAAACGTGTCTATTAAAGGACTCAAACACATTCTGACACAAACACAGGTGGTTCTTTTCTGTTAAGCTCTAGTCCATGCGGTCATCCCTTTTCCCCTCTAAGGCTACGTTCCGACTGCAGCCAAATGTGGCCCAAATCTGACTTTTTGCCGCTATTTGACCTGTATCTGACCTTTTAAAGACAGCCTGAACAGCACATATGCGATTTTTTAACATCCGACCCAGGCCACTTTCATATGTGGTCCTAAATCCGATACGTATCGGCTACTTTGCAATGCGACGTCAGTCTGAACGGCCAAGTCGCATTTATCCGACCTTTACATCATTGAAATCCCCGGAGATGAGTGTCTTACCGTGGAAGTGTTACAGAGAGGCGGTCACAGATAGATTTAAACGTTTTTCTTGTCACTGGAAAATTCTGAATTCTTTCAGTGAAGCGGCTAACGTCACTATCCCACCACTCCTGACTCCGACTCCACATTCAAATACTCCGTTGTAGCAGCCACAGTAATAAACCTGCCTCTGCTCTTTTTTAATCTTCTACTTAAAATTATTTGACTGGTGCTGACTTCGGTTTTAGACAAACTTTATCAGTCCCACACACGCCGATACAAGATGCCTCCATATTTACTTCCTTAAACACTGCACGTCGCATGGTCCCACATGACGTCAGGACCTGTTCTGCACATGTGGGTGACTTCAGGGTCGCATTCAGTTCATACTCAAAACTGATAGAAGTCGCATTTAATTTGTAATATGAACAGGCGCAGAAAAAAAAATCGGATTTCACAAAAAAATCCGAATTGTGCATTAAGACCTGCTGTGTGAACGTAGCCTTAGTTTCCCATTGTCACCTCCTGGTTTTTCTCTGCTGCTGGTGCACCCCTGCAGGTGACCTGCAATCTCCTGACTATTTAACACCTTTTCAGACTGATGCAGATCACCGGTTACTTCCATTCTACCTGAGAGACGCCTTCCCTCATGGTGCACACTCTGGAGCTTGCCAACAGAGGAAGCCAGCCACTGCCTTCACCCAACCTCCATGCAGCTACAGATGAGACTCTTTAACTGCCACTGCTCAGCCTTAGTTCTGTTTTCTACTGCTACAGACACCCTGCTCCATTGTTCATCCACTGTTACCAACCGCTACTCCTACACCACAGTCCATGTATTCTGCTGATAAATTAGAAATAAATACAAAATTGTAATTGTTTGTGTAATTTGAACCAGGTAAGTTAGTTGAGAACTGATTTTCATTTTCAATGATGGCCTGGCCCAGGGGCACCATACAAACGTATTTATTGTATAAGTCATTCACTCTCTTACATAGAACTAATTTGTTCTAATTCTGGGCAAATGAAACCTCTCAGCTTTGTTCAAAAACGGTTTTATGGCCAATATTAAGGTAATTTGGAGAAGAAGAGAAAAAACAGCTCTCTCTTTATCACATTATTTTCCCAGTAAATTACTTATATCAGACCATTCTCACCTCATAATAGGAAGAATCATCAAGTTTTCCTCAATTTTTTGTCAACTGATAATTGTGGCCTAATTAATTTATTTCTTTAATTTAATGCAATTCAGTTTTTGAATTGAAGGTACAATATGTAATATTTACTGGTGCTAGCATGACATTGGTGTTGGAAATTGTATTGTGCTTGTAGACAGACTTTTATTGATATTCAGATGTTACGAGGATCCCTTTCTAAGCCAGAGCGGAGAACAGAAGAGAGGCATTGGGTGGGGGGTGTATCTGTGTCACGAACGCTGGAATGACCATGACTTTAGATCTTTGTGGAAATTCACTGCATATGAACACGTAGCCTATGTGTTGATTGCTCTGAACGAATGTGTGGCAACTGAGGAAGTCAGTAAAGGTGGTCTATAAAGGGTTGCATACATCTGTGTCTCTTCAAACATGCTCCTTTGAAAAACCAGTTGCAGTAGATGAATCTAAGAGGAAAACTGATAAAATAAAGAAATGCATTTTAAAAATCCTGTAACAAACTGCTCTCAGATTTAACCAGTAAAGACCCAGTGTTACTTTTTTGGCACCTACCAAGCAAACTTTTCTCTATATTTAACCTTTCTTAAGTGCTTTTTCACCGTTGATTATAATGTTATCCTCCTCATTTCATATTTTTTCAGTGCAAATCATATATTTTCATATATTTAATTGACAGATCATGTTGATTTTCATAAAACCTCAGATTAAAGTTGAGGTTTATTATATCAAACAGAGTAAACTGATGATGATCTTGTTATCCTGTTTTGTTTCTGCAATTTTCATTTTTGTAAATAGGGTACACATAAATAAGCTGTTGCTTCAGCCTTTACCTTTTTGCCCATGTTCGATATGGAAATCCAAACTGTATGTATGTATGCATCAAGTTCTGTTAAACGAACAAATACATTATTACTACTACTTACATATATACTTATGAAAAAGTGACTTTTTTGTAGCAAAGATATCAATAACTGAATGTAAAACCAAGTGTTTCCACTACAGTCATTTATCAAATTCTATGGGTTTTACTGGTGAATCAATACTGCAGAAGATGATGGTGTTTCCACGGTAACTGTAGAGCCTCTGAACGTCCAAATGGATCATATCTGATGACCATGAAATGATGATAAACGGCACTTTACTTGAATTATTTCAAAGTATTGATAGGATTAGTGGCTCAGAAGTTAATCATTTTATATCAGTCGATTATCGTCGTTGCCAGTAGCTGTTTCGGTTGTTAGCGTTAAAAAAACAACAACACACACACATAAAAGCTGTTGTATTTTCCAGTCTCCAGGGTTTTTCACCTTCCATGATCCTCTACAGCTTGTCCTGATGATCTGAAAATCATGTGCCTGAGACAGATGCTGCAGCTACATGATGGACTGTGATTCAGTGCTCATGCTGCTCATGCCCCTCTACGAGAAAAATAGAAGCACCAGTCATGGAAGTGCAGGTATTGGATGGGATGGGGATGGGTGGTGAGGAGGAGGGAAGAGGAACTTGTGCTGTCGAGTTTTCAAGCCAGTGAGCGTAGCCTTTTTCGGCACTGACACATACTTGCGCTCTTCCTCATCTCCTCGCCGCGGTGTCCTCATTACAGTTAATATGAAGCTGGTGGCAGGGGCTGGGGATCTCAAGGGAGTAATGATGGGGGCCAGTGGCCAAGGGCCCCAGGAGGGAGGTTTGTTGGTGGTGATTCCCTGCTACTTATGTAGAGGCCATGCAGGTCAGCATCTCCAGCTTGCACACACACACACACACACACACGCACACACACACACACACACACACACACTCAGACAGCTGCAGCTCGCTCGATTTTCTGTTTGCCCTTGGGAGAAATATGGGAAGAGAGAAGCAAACAGCAGGGAGTGTTTGCCCAGGCGCACACTGCACCCCATCCATCTCCCAGCCCCCTCCCTTCCCCCTCCTCCTCACCTCCCTCCCCTGCCGAGAAGACACAATCATTTCTCCGTCTTCTCTCTTCTTCAGTCCTTCCCTCCATCCCCTCGGGTGTATTGGTCCAGTCTCGGTTCAGCGCAGATATAATCCTTTAACGCCTCTAAATGATCCAGAGGTTGAGTGCTCCTCCTGGATGGCAATGGGACCTGCTGGGCTCACACCTGCTGGAGCAGGTTAAGATAAATGCCAACGGCCAGTCGGGCATCTGGCCCTGCATTAATATTTAACAGCCTGACTCTCATCTCCTCCACGCTAAAGGTGTGGAGGTGCCAAACCTCAAAGACATATCACAGCTTAATATGGATTTGTGCAAACCAGGGAAATGGAAGAGCGTTGATAGCATAGTGAGATTCGGACTGCATGTTAAGTTTGTGGCTGCCCACATGTACTACCGGGGTGAACTTTATTCTAAGGGGAAGGTGAGAATAAACCAGCATGTGAGGCAATTACTCAAGCATTATAAGGTTTTAAGCCGTACGGTCTGTGAATGTGAGATTGATTGTACTCCTTCACGGGGTCTGGATTTGTCAAGGTTTTCATTTCATTAGCTTGTTGTACAAAACATTACTTTGTCACTAGATGTTTGTGTAGATTCTAATTTTCCCAGGTCGTCATTCTTATTGGTTCAACTTTAGTTCAACCTGTTGAACCGAAAAGGACTACCAAGAAAAAATGCTTTGTCACTATGTCTGACCTTTTGTTTGTCACCTCCTGCAAAAAAATAAATAAATAAATAAAAAAATTCAGTATTTCTCCACATAGTGAGATTATGTGCATGACTGTCAGTCTCACAGTTGCAGGCGTATATAGAAGGTGGATCTCATTAAGAATCCAGTCTGACAGTTTCAACTTAACTCAGGTCAATTCTTCTGTCTGACTCGCCTTGTTGCAGGATGTACTTAATTGCCATTAGCGCCAGGAAAGATTTTGACCCCTCTAACTGGGTTAAAGGGGTTCAAATATTTTTCTTTTGAAGATCCCTGAGAAACAGCTGTAACAAGGATCAGGTGCTGTTGACCTGTAAACGTAAGCCTTGTTAACGTATGAATGCGGCTTAAGCACAGGAAAGAAGTTGATCTTTGGGCTTCACACAAGTACAGCAGAAAAGTGCAGTCCTATTATTTGAGACGTGGACTGTGGATTTAAAAGGTCAGTGGATGTTTAGCAGCGTGAACTGAACTACGGCGGTTAATCGCAGGTTTTCAAATAAGTTTTGGAAGGGGAGTTCAATGCAAGTCCATAGGTGCTGGCCTTTTTGTAGCTGGCATCTAGAGGCGTTCCGTGCTTCTGTCACTGTGAAGCGCAAGTCGTAGTTGTATTCAAAGATGGTCCAAATGCTTAGCTGTTTGCTCAGTGTTCTCTTTTCTGATGTAAACTTGCTAATGGCTACGATATCCATGACCCAATGATTGAAAACGTACAAGGCAGCCCCTTTTCTGTATCTGGGAGATTGATTGCAAGAGATTGGCCCGGATTCACAGTTACGCCTTTGCTGCTCGTATTGTGACTTGTTGACAGACCATTTCATTGCAATATATAGAAAGGAAGCAGCCCTTACACAGAAATGTACATGTAGCTATGTACAGGGAATTGCACTGCGGTCTCTGTAGAGCTCCTGATGTTCACTGTCTGATGTGATACTCGCCGAACATATTCCCCTTCATTAGCGAAAATCAAGATGGACTCAAGATTAAAAAAAAAAAAGTCTGATTGAAATGTATTACCAACAGTTCATTATTTTTGCCTAATGACCTCTGCAATGAAGTTCATACTTTGAGCTGGTATTCAACACACATTTCACCAAGGTTACATAAGTGTACTTTGGATTGGTTTATGTGCTCACTACATAGAACAAGATGACAAACATCTAGAAAGGAGAGTATAGATGTCAAACATGTCCACCCCTTAAAAATACCAGTCAAAAAAATCACAAGAAAGTAATCCAAATACAGGCATCTATATGACATAAAGAATAATCATATTTGAAGGACATTAATTGACATTTTCTTATAATTCTAAAATGCCTCTATTAATTATGACATGTCTCAGTGGACGCAGTTCGAACTGCATCCATTGAGACATGCCATGATTTAATAAAGGCATTGTAGAATTATAAGAGAGTGCCTTGGTTTTTATATGTTTTCTACATTATTTGTCAAACAAACCAGCTCAGAGACACTTTTTACCCCTGGGCAATCAGGCTCCTAAACAATAACCTCCATGGCATCCATGGGTAGATGTGAAATGGCCCAGGGTACTTTTAAATATTCTTTATATATTCTAATATTTATTGTGTTTTTATCTTGTATTGCATAAAAGGGGGGCGTAACAAGTGTACAATGACAATAAAGGATATTCTATATTCTATACTTGATGGTCCCTTCACAAAAGCCCCTCTTTTACTATTTTTCATTACTGCCTGGAGGTCCATGATGCATCTTCTGTATCATTTGTTCAAGACTTATTGACATTTGTTTGCCCTTTCAAGGTCACTCAAGGTCAAAGGTCATGGCACCAAATGAAAGCCCATATGTGACTTCCTGTCTATTGCTACTAGTAATTATATCACTATCTTCAACTGTTTTAAAGTTATAGCACTTTTAAATATGTCCCATTAGAAACCAAAGGGCATTTTAAAAATTTCGAAAATTCATCAGAATCAGGTTTATTTGGCCAAGTATACTTGCATTTTCAAGGAATTTGTCTCCGGCAGATGTTAGCTCTCTAGACATACAGTAACTGGACAGCATACATTCAGTGGTCAGAGAAGTACCATAGACATACACCATACAGTAGACAGACAGTATACTTTAGACAGACAGACAGTATACTTCAGACACCTATCAACATTATATACAAGTAACAGACCAAAACAAGATCTAGTGCAATAAAGTGTAGAGAAAGTGATAATGTGCAATCGAAATATAGGAAAAAAATACAATACAATAATGTGCAAGACGCAAAGGGATGAAGTCTGTATTGTGCAAGATGCATGGAGTAATGATGACTGTATTTGGGCTTGTGGTCAAGATGGTGGAGGTCATCTTATCTACAGTTCAGGAGAGTGATGGCAGTGGCAAAGAAGCTGTTCTTGTGTCTGGTAGTTCATAAGGAATTGGAAAATCTATATTCTTAATTCTTTGATCAAACTTGGTAGACCTTGTCCCTGGTTGGCGGTTTTTCGAAAAAGATTCTTGAAAAATTGTTTATGGATGACAGACAGATGGATGGATGGACACTAACAGTCCACCTTCAGGCCGCTGGACTGAAAAACAAGCTTATATGGATAGAATCATAGCTTAAAAGTTATAAGACAGTACAAGAAAAACATACATTACTTTAAATTCTCACTAATTAGTCTTTCTCAGATTTTTTTTCTTTTTTTTTTTTTGTTTAAAATCCAGACAAGATAATGTTGTTGATTGAAGTGGGAGGCATAGATTGTTCCATAGAGATTCCCCTCGATATTTCAGTCAATATGCAATGCATTTTATCTACAACTGCAGACAATTGTACATAATTACAAACATTCCACACAAAGAGCAACAAATTGCTTTTATGATGTTCACAAGTGACAAGATGATGTGGATGTTGAACAAGTAGCTTGGACAATTTTGAAATATGTACTGAAGCAGTGAGAAAAACAAAAATCAACTGTAAAACAGAGATGTATAAAGTACTGGAGTAGAGGAGTGCAGTAGAAGTACAAGTGCTATATCAAAAAACTGACTTGAGTAA
>JAQQZY010000017.1:19161939-19172784 GCA_030068375.1 Ostorhinchus rueppellii | reverse complement strand
AGGGACTTCCTGGTTAAATAAAGGATTAATAATAATAATAATAATAATAATAATAATAATAATAATAATAATAATAAAAACTTAATCTTGGCTTTAATGAACATGAACATCTGCATAGTCAGTTACTTAAATACAGGAAAATACCTGAGTTTCACAAAAACAAAAAAAACAAAAAAAAACTCCAACTAAAGAAGATAATATTACAATAAATGGTGATAAATCACTAAAGAAATGTTAAATGGGGAGAAAAGGCTGACACAAAAGTAACACTGGGTTCTTATGGATTAAGGGTATTTATTCTGTAACCAGTAGTGAAATAAATGTTCGGTTTATTCCTGTATAGAGACATGGCTCAATGCCATGAGCGACTAAATGTGAAAATGACAAAACTATCAAGACCTGATGCAATTCCTGTATCTCACCATCTTTCAAGGTCGAAACTTGAAATGAAGCAACTCAGACAGAACCTGCAGAAATCCATCATCTCTCTCCGTTACAGATAAAACAGGCGAAGCAACTAAATGAAACAGAATATTATCGATTACACGTGTCCAAAATTAAATGTTTCATCAGTCGCTTTTCCATTGACCCGCAAATATCGCAAATATAGCTTGTGCACAAAAATTTGTCTAATGGAAAAAGGGACAATTTCGTCAAAACTCTCATTTTTCGATCAAAAGTTTTTGAGCTGGCCAGAGGTGTTTTTTCTGGCACTGTGAAATTGGTATAGAAATTTTTTTTTTTTTTCATAAATAGAGTCAAGTGATTAAAAAAAACCCAAATGTGAACAGACGTTACAACCGAAGAAGTTTTTAAATGAAACATGGACACACCAGGAAACCGAATATTTTTTTTAATTGATGTAAATAGAAATTGGTGTGTGTGTGTGTGTGTGTGTGTGTGTGTGTGTATGCGTGCACACGTTTGTAGGGCTGTGTTTATATATGATCATGATCTTGTGTTGTATAGTGGGTGATCAAGTATTACAGTCTGGAATCGGTGGTAGGACTGGATAAGCGTTGGCTTCTTCCTACTCCCTTTCAGGCACAACAGTTGTTCTATTTTTTTTTTTTACTTATTATTTAGTTTTTTGTTTGTTTGTTTGTTGATTGTTTGTTTTGTTTCATTGTGTTGTTATTCCCCTGTGTTTTATATTATGTTTGTATCTGAAATAAACTAAACTCATTTATTACAGGATAGAGGGATAATGTATAATAATAATAATAATTTAAATAAAAATTTACATTTTTAATTCAAATTCTTTTTTATATGAACGCCAAATTTATTTTTTCTCTTTACATCTTTCATTTTGACTTGTGTTGTTCTTCTACCTGTCTTTTCTCTCTGTGATTGCTGTTTGTTGCTGCTGTTAACGGTAAAATTTCCCCATGGTGGGATAAAAAAAAAAAAAAGTCATATCTTATTTTATCTTAACCAGCTTCTCTTATCTTATTTTGTTTTATCTTGTTTTATCTCATCTATCTTGTCTCATCTTACTTTGTCTTATTTTATCTTAACCAGCTTGTCTTATCTTATTTTCTCTTAACTATCTAATCTTACTTGATCTTATCTATCTTTTCTTATCTTATTTTGTCTTATTTTGTCTTTTTTTATTTTATCTTGACTATCTTAGTTATTTTATCTATCTTATTTTGTCTTATTTTATTTGGTCTTACCTTATTTTATCTTAACCGTCTTGTCTAATCTTGTTTTGTCTTATTTTTTCTTAACTATCTTATTTTATCTTAGCCGTCTTGTCTTATCTTATTTTGTCTTATTTTATTTTGTCTTGTCTTATTTTATCTTAACTGTCTTATGTTATTTTATTTTGTCTTCTCTTATTTTGTCTTATTTTATCTTAACTATCTGATCTTATTTTATCTTATCTTACCTCTCATCCATGATACATTTTTTCCTCTTAAAACAGGGGATTATATGAAATTGTTAAACAGTGGTGACCGACTGGCACCTTTTTAAACCGTACCTTTATGCACTAACTCCCACTGAGTGAATAGAATACTTACAAATTACATTTAAGGGCCCGTATTCTGTAATCTGTTATCAAATAAATGTTAAATGTCTTCCTGTACACAGAGATGGATCGACGCCGTCACCGACTACATGTGAAAATGACAAAACTATCAGGACCCGATGCGATTCTCCCGCCGCCTTTCAAGGTCACGACTTGAGATGAAGCAACTCAAACAGAACCTATAGAAACCCATCATCTCTCTCCGTTACAGATAAAACGGCTGCGACTCGCCTTATAACCTTGTAAAGGTGACATAGGTGCCGGGTAATTCATACAGGCCCACGGGGGCGTCGCACGCATGAACAGACATTTACGCCTAACCGCGCGACATGTGACGCTTTCTACGAGGCTATAACCCAAACCGCAGAGGGAGACATTTAGAAATCCAGCAAAAGTCAAAGTCATAAATTTCAGAATTAATAAGACACACCTGGTTCGGTCACGTGTGTTGGACGCTGACGGGCTGTTCGTGCCTTTAAGTGACAGAGAATTGAGGTCTCGGTGGGAGCCGCCGTTAGACGTGGTGCAATAACCCAGCGAGGCATTGGCTTATTATCTGCACCCAGACAGTGTTTCTCCCTACTGGTTGCCCCCAATGACCATGGCTGTTTGTCTGTCACCCTCACTGTCTGTCTCATATCTCCTCTGTTCAGCCGCCTCGATGATACCACTCTCCCTCCTCCCTCGCCGTCTGCTGTGTCGCACGTCTTCCTAAAGAGGATGAGGAGGTTGAAGGGGGAGAGGAAGGAGGAAGGGGAGGGGAAGGTGAGAGCTCTGCGCCCCCAGTGAGCTATATCACACTTTAAGTGGCATTTTAGCATGATACTTGATCAGCCAAATATCATTATGAGCTTTTCATCTCATCCATAATTTACCTGAGGGGGGATCGAGCTAAGAATAGTCGGCTTTCTGTGCAAAGGGAAGACGACACAGAAGAGGGAGATGACATGACGTGGATGTGGGCACACTTTATATGGTAGCCCTGCATTTTCCCATTATTCATAGTCATCATACAAAGACAGCCGGCAGGTCATGTTTCCTTTTTTATGTAGAAAAAAAAAAAAAGATTGAGTGAGTGTGTGTGTGTGTGCTAAAGGTGCAGCCACCTCCACCCTCTTTCCTGTCTCATTGTGTCATTTCTTGGCCTCATCATTTGGGAAGCAGTTAGACATATACAGATGAAGTCCAATTCTCCTCTTTTTTTCTTTTTTTTGTTGTTTTGCCTCATGACATTGTTTAGTCCTTCCCCTCTTGCCACCTGGTCGGCCAAAGTCCCATCAATCTGCACAGTGGACCTCATATCTTATCCACACACTCTTCTACAGGATATGACTTCTGTGAACTCTCTTGAATACAGAGGGAGTGTTTGTCTAAAAGAGTCGACTTCAGGGAAACTCAAGCCCAGCAGGGTGGGCGCGTAAATGTTTGTATCAAAAAGAGAAAGATGTTATAAATAAAAAAAAGAACTAGGCTGAGGGTTTCTGCTGAATTTTGGCGGTTTTTGTTTTTTTTCCCCCCAATGTGGGATGATTCTGGCCTGGCCGATATCTGACCTTATTCTCCCTTGGCAGTCAGATCATAAATGGACAGAACTAAATACAAGTGTAAACAACTGCTATAAAGCATTCCAATTGCTTAAACTGTTTATAGGGCAAGTGACTCTTTTTGATCATTTCCACATACGCTACAAGACAGTGGCAGCAGTTCCAGTGAGGCAAAAGTCTAAGGTCCAGTGTGGTCTCCAGGGTCTGTAAGGTCCACCTGTGCATGAACAGTGAGTGGACCTGCTTTATTAGGGACCAGGAAGTAATGGGACTAATGTAAGGAATGATGTTCAAAGGGTGAATGTGGATCAGCACTTACAGTATGTTGGGCTAATGTTCTAAAACGGATGTTCTTATGTTCTAAAATACATGTTCCATTCACCTTACATGTGGGTTACTTTTTTTTAAATGTTTTTTTTACTGGCCACTTATGGGCAAGGGGCCAAATATGGTAACTTCACTGACCTTGACTTTCTACAGGACAATAAAAAAAAGGGAAAGATTTCACCAAAGTAATTATATATAAGTGCTTCTACGAAACTGGTCCCTAAAAACAGGGCATGGGGCTAAAAATTCTATCCAGATGTAGACAAATGTAATGAAGCGAGTTTGGAAGCACTTTGGGTCTATTTTAAAAAGAAATACTTCCTGAGATAAAAGAGAAACTGTTTTTCAGATAAAACATATTTTTATATTATTTTACATTATATTTCATACAAAAATCTGCATGCAACATGGTGAAAAGGACACGAAAATTAGACGTTGACTATTTTTTTTAAATTATCTTTTTATTCTCTCACAGGTACATTTTGGGGATTGAACTAATTATGCAAGGCAGAGTATCACAAACATGACCGCTGTGACAAAATTACTCATGATTTATGGGCAGGTTCTGCATGTAACGTGGGTGGACACAATGGGTTACACACGAAACCTGGACTGAGACTGCCGATGCATGAAAACCCATGTCTGGATTAGAAAAACTACTGGATCATCAAGTTTAATGCAGTGTCTTTATTTATAGCAGTATATTAGGCCTTTTCAAGCCAAACAAGCCATGCTTTCCAGATCAAATACACTGACACCTATAGGTAGTCTGTTATGTCCCAATTTTGGTTCTGTGTTTGGCTTCAATATTTTATCAAAAATTCATTCATCTTGGAAGAGGTTTTTTTTTTTTTTTTTTTTTTTGCATTTATCTGAGATCATCATTAGGTACATCCTGGGGCAAAATATGTCTAAATTTGTCTTTTATTATTGGGTCTAAAAACCTCGCAAATTACTAGGTACCAAAATGAACCAGGTTAATAGAAGCCACACACACACCTACACACACATAAAAGTGTGTGTGTGTGTGTGTGTGTGTGTGTGTGTGTGTGTATAATATATATATATATGACAAGAAATGTTGTGAAGTCCTCCAGTATTACACTAAGGTAGAAATGTTGAATTTCTGAGTGTCCTATAAAGGGCTTTTGACCATGTGTCTTTTGGAGACATCCCTGACATTCATACTAAGGAGCGCTGATGTACGACTTCAACAGATGCGACATTCCGTACATGTGGGTTCGTCCTCCAAGCATTTACTGTCATGTATGAACCTTGTGCGGGGCATAGGTGGTAATAAAATCTGCCTGTCTGTAATCTGTACATGGGTCGAGGTTGTTCCTGAAGTTTGTATTTTTCATTTTCTTCTATTTGAACAAGGAGAACTTGGTTTGTCATTCATGTCTCGTTCTTTCACATTTTTAATGACTACATCCTGAAATAATGACAATGTCTTATTCAACAGCTCCTCAAAATCTTTCCAGCAAGTTGCCACATACCTGTGATTATTGTTAACAACTGTACTCCACAATGGGATAAAATAGATTCAGATAAGGTTTTGTTCTTCAAATTTCACCAAAAATAAATACAGAAATACAAAAGAATTTAAAAAATGCAGTAAGGTTTGTGTATGCTTGTGTGCCTGTATGATGTTTCTGTTGGACTTTTGGAATTTGTCCATTGTTAAGGTTAACAGACTATTTCTAAGCTAAAGGTTGCCACTGTAGAAGAGCAGAAGAGAGGCGGTGAAGAACTCATGGGCAACCAGAAGGATTATTGTGTTAAAAAATAACTTGAGTCATAGGCACAGAACTGAGCAAACAGGCTTTTATCATGTACGTAGGGCAGTCAAGACCATAAAAGTGGACTTTAACTTAACACCAACAGATCACTAGTTCCCAACACAAAGCATGTTCCAACACAAACGTCTGTAAGCACATGCAAATCTTACATGCTGAAAATTTAATGAGATAATATTGTATCTTGTAAAATGAACTATCAAAACACACAATAAAAATAACCAGGTGTCTGTTGCCACAGTCCTGTGGGACTAACTTTCTCATTTGTCTGTTACCACAGAGCCAATCAGCACCCACGTTCTATCATGTGCAGAGGTACCCTGTCATCCTGCTGCCACAGTACTGTGGCAGTAAGCATCACACATGCCATGGACCAAAAAGGCTAGGGAACCAGTTACTGAGGCTACATCCAGATGACAACGCTTGTTGTATTTTTCTTTTCTGGATTACAAACATTTTGCATCCATACATGTATTGTTTCAAGAAATAAATGGATCCATGTGGAAACAGGAAAATTGGGTTAAAGATGTGCAATACGAATGCCATAGCTATATGTGGCCCAGTACACAAACACAGGCAGAGCCATAGGATCCACTGAAACCACAGGAGAATGCAGTGAGGATGAGCATGAGGTTACATCTTGGGTTTTCTTCTTCTGGTCACATGGTACTGTGACATCATCGTTTCCAAAAAAGTGGTGTTTTGCTTATCCATACAGCAACGTGAGGACGGTGTTTTTTTCCGCACTGGGACCTGTTCTCCAAAAACACCATGTCAGGGCATCGACAATGCTGGTGTCATGTAGACGAAAGGCCAAAAGGATATCAACCATTTACGGACTGACATAATTTTGTTATTGTGTATTTGAGACGTACATGCCAAATATCACCATGGTACTGATGATTAGCTCTGTGCCAGAAAAATGTGGTTACTGCTTATTGTCACAGTACAAATGCTAACATTTGATTGGCTCTGTGGTAATACACAAACTGGTATTGTGTGCCACAGCACTGTAGCAGGAGCCATTCCCATTCATTCATTTTCTATACCCGCTTTATCCTCACTAGGGTCACGGGCAGGAGCCATTCCCATAAAATAAAAACAACCCATTTTCAAGCCGGGCCAACGTTAGCTTACAAATTATGCTAAAATAGGCCACAAGCTAACATTAACAAATGACCTCTTTGCAGCAGAAGAAAGACTCCAAAACACACAAAACCTTCACATGAGCACATAAGCATGCACACATACTCATCACAGTAAAGTAAAACACAAAACCATTGCTAAACTAGTGGATCTGAGCACAAAACAATACAACCAACACAAACTTCGCTCAGCACAAATGTGTGAATTAATCAGAATCAGACGAGTTTATTAATCTCAGGGGGAAAATTATGGGGTGTTACAGTCTCTCCATTCAAGTATAATAAGTACCAAGAAAGAATTTATCAATACAACAGAAAAGGAAAAATAGATCCATATATGTCCCACATTGAACCTTTAAATGCAGTAAAATATCTGGTCTGCCACATAGGCCTGAGGTCAGCCCTTTTACCAGGTTAGATGTTAGTTAAGAAGACAGTAACTAAAAGAAAGTTGACTCCTGAGCTTTTTAATGTATCTTATCTGATAACTACTGTGTGCTTGTTAAGTGTCTCCCAGGCAAGTGAAGTTGACTCTTTGTCGTCTACTTCATCAGCAGATAAATCTGCATAGATCAGGGCCCATACAGGCGGTAATGATGCGAAGGGGAGAGACAGATCCACCCTCCAGGCGGTGCAGCTTCTGTCCACTCAGACGGTCAGTATGGACATAAGCCATACCATTAATCTGTTTGGATGAGATGTCAGTCTAAGTGTGACACATCACTCCACTTTAAGGTCTGGAAATGTCTGAATAGGCTCTCAGACCCGCTAGAGGGAGAAGAATCAAACTCCCAAATGTCTGTGGCCCTTTTCGGTTTCAACCAGGGGGCAGAACGACCTTTTTTTCAGCAACATACTCTATTCTTAGAGCCTGCAAAAGCCTGACATTTGACCTGAATAAAAATGCATATCTGGTCTCGGTGCTGCAGTGTTGGCTGGAGAGTCACTCTGACTAAAGAACCCTCTCATCATCTTGCAATGTCTGAATCAGCACAGAAAGGCCATCGAGAAACCACACTCGTCTCCCAGTGCAATTCTCACATTCCAGCAGCTGAGCAGTGAAAGTGTCAGATTGTTCCCAATGCAAATAGGTTGGAAAGAGGAAGAGAAGGTCCATGAATGGGCCAGTCTCTCCTCCCCGATGGAAAATAAGTCATAAAAAAAATAAAATAAGGGAAGATTTGGGGGAGGAAGTTAGTCTGGGAGGGCTGCGAGTCACCCAGTCAGTGCTTAATTCATGCATGCCAGGGACATAATTTGACAGTAATGCAATTTGTTCTGGGCCAAAAGCCCACTGGCACTTATCTAACAGTTACAGGCTTGATTTGTCTTTCCACCCCCCCAACCCCCTTCTCAGGCCAGTGTGCTTTAAAGAGGCCTTTTTACGCCCCTCACCAGGTTGGAGGACGGCGGCCTTATTAGATGTGACTGCATGATAATGAAACGGCGTAATGCAATGTCAGAGCAGTTGACACAACACAAAAGGCTAAGGCTGGAGAAATTCCTAATCAGCTCAAAATGTCACAGGGCTCACCTTGGGTCTGAATCACAGCCCACAGGCAGATTAGTTCTCCACATCGACGTCAACCTCAAGGATGCCTCTCCTCTTTGGTCTGTCCCAGAAAGTCACTTCAACTCTTGACTTAACTCCTCTCTCCTCTTCTACTCTCTGCCCTTGACTTCATTATCACACAGGCCATAAAGTTAAAGAATGGAACGTCTGATTGGATGCAATAGTTGGCAAACAGCTCCCACTGTTGCCTACAAACTTTAACTGAAAACAGCCCAGTCCCACACTTCCAACCATCCTTAATATGAAATTTGTCAACGAAATTCACAATTGCTACCCACGTACACATATAGTAAGTTTGTTTACTTTGTAACCCTTTAGCCCCTGACATGTCTGTGGTGAGTGCTCTGAATGTAGGATTTATATTAAATATTAATACAAGTTCAACTATTTGATCCATCTGAAATTTTTCAAAATGTGATGAGAGGATAGATATTCTTTCTACAGACATTTGAGCATGCTCAGTTCACTATTTTTTTTTAGGGTGCCCATGGTCACCAGGCAGGGGACAACAGCAGGATACTAGCCATGTCGGCTAAAGCTGCCCTCTTTACTTTTATTGGTACAGTTAATTAATTGGGTTTACCCATGACACAATAAATTAATAAACTAAACTAATATTATCTGTGTTTTTTTTTTTTTTTTTAATGAAAATCATCTAATTTCCTCCTTTTAGTTGCCTGATCATGTAGATGTTCATCAAAGCTCTGAGTAAATTCAAAGGTTATTGTATCAAAACAGAAAAATCTGAGGAAAAAAGTGACTTTTTCAGTAAAATCTATCAAACATAAAAATAAATGTGTCCATCCACTGTTAATGATCCAACTCCATGGATTTCACTGTTGAATCAATTTTGTAGAAGATGACAGTATTTCCATGGTAACGATGTAGCCTCTGAACATCCAAATGGGTCATATCTGATGACCATGAAAAGATGAGAAAGTGCATTTTACACCAATCATTTACATGTATTGATAGGATTAGTGGATCAACAACTATTAAACAGTTTAGATCAGTAGATGGTCTTGGTCACCAGTGGCTGTTGGGGTCTTTGTGGTTTAAAAGATGATAATACAGATTACAAAGATCACTTTTCATGGAGCAGAATGCAGGCAATCATTGCTTTCATGGCATTAAGTGAATTACATACATCAAAGGTGTCAAACTCACTTTAGTTCAGGGGCCATATTCAGCCCAATAGCATCTGAAGTGGGCCGGACCAGTAAGGTAATAACATAATATAGAAACAATATCAAGTCCAAACTTTTCTGTACTTTATTGGGTGAACAAAGTTAAACTAGCACCCATGGGGAAGCACAGGTTTACTAATGACTGGCGGATCAACAGATACTAAGCGGTTTAAATCAGTAGATGGTTTTGGTTGATGGTGGATGTTTGGGTCTTTATGCGTTAAAGTCAAATCAAATTTTATTTATATAGCACCAAATTGTAACAAAAGTAATCTCATTACCCTTTAAATATAGAGCCGGTTGGAACTGGATGCTCAAGCCAATTTACAGAAACCCCACAGAATCCTCCAGGAGCAAACACTTGTGATCGGTGATAGTGGAAGGAAAAACTTCCTTTTAATAGGCAGAAACCTGCAGCAGACCCTGACTCCCTGACTGACCCTGACTGGAGGATGGATGACTGCCTAAACCAGCTGGGGTAAAACAGAGGGGGTAAAGGAAGAGGAAATTAGAGAGAGAAGGAAATAGAGACCATGTCATGCCTTTGCTCTTTGATCTCTCTCTCTCTTTCACTGTCTCTCATTCTTATCAGCTCTGCTTGTCCCTGTAATCAGCCTAAAGAAGTTGACCTGGTGAGCCCCAGGTGTGGCTCATCAGGTGTGGCCTATATATTGATCATTCTGCTGTCTGTTCCCTGCCAGATCATCCATTGCCTTGCATGACTTTCCAGCGTTAGCTTCTGTCTGGTTTTTCCTGTTGTTGACCCGGTTCCGTTCCTCACCTGCCTAGTCTGCTTCCTGCCTTCGACCTGTTGACTGCTTGACCTCATCTGTTGCCTGTTCCCCGGTTGTTTCACCTGCCATAAGTTTGGACCACAACTTTGAGCCTGATCCCCAGTAATCCAACATGCCCTTCGTCCCCAACCATGCCTGTTACCTCCCCTTTGCTGGATAACCTAGTATTCGACCTTTGGACCTTCCGTGATCTCCCGCTCAGCCTGCCCCTGGATCCACGGAGACCCGGACCCACACTCTCGGTGCTGGACCCCTTGGACTCATCTCCTTGTTTGGTAATGAAGAGCATTCAGAATTGGACTGTGTTTTTTCCGAAGACTGTTGAACTGTGGGTTTCCAAGCAGTTTGCAATTAAACTGATTGTAACTTTATTCCTGTCTGCAGTCTTGTATGTGGATTCATACTTGGTTCATTACAAACGGGGGGGGGGGGGGGGGGGGGGCC
>JAQQZY010000017.1:19029153-19040263 GCA_030068375.1 Ostorhinchus rueppellii | reverse complement strand
TTCTATTTTAGCATTAAAGATATGGTTTGGATAAACAGATCTGTCATATACTGGTGGATGAACCATTATAGAAACACGAAAAGATATTTAGTTAAAAAGAAATACTGTTCAATTACGGCATCAGTGGGACACCTTCTACTGGGTGGAGCTGGAAGAATACATTTATTAAACACTGTATGTCCTCCAATAACACGTCAAGGTTGAAAATGTAGAATTTTAGAATATTTTTATGAGTTAATCTACTTTATTTTTGTTTTTTCTTTATTCGTTCAGTAAAACGCTGCATCTTCTAGCATCAACCAGTTCGTGTCAATATTATGAATATATTAGCATGATGTTCTCTCTTAGATTTTACCATTAGAACAAAAAAAAAAAAAAAAACCTGCACATTTTCACAGGAATAGTTACTTTCTCTTTAGTGTTGTTGCTTTTCTATGCTTTTTAAAAAAAATGCAACATTTGACTGGGTGCTTATTGGACCGGCAAGTTGGAGCCTGTGTTTTGCTGTGGTTTGCTAAGCTAACTGAAGCTAGTGTGCATATTTCTGCTGCTGTGAAGAAACAGAACATGGGGATTTCTGTGGAAAATTCAACCCAGTCCTTCCACATAAAACAGTTTACAGGCTTCAGCTGCAGTCGTAGGCAACCATGATTTCTTCACCAATGTTACATAGTGAACCTTTAAATTTAGCAAAGTGCCACATTGAATTTGTTAAACAGTGATGTCCCCCAAAGTGCAGGACCTAAAAGCCAGATTGCTACCAGTACTTATTTCCAACAATGCATGAATGTAGTTGTGAACATGGCACTCTCTCTCCTCTTGCCTTCTGGCTTCCAGTTTGCATTTCAGGAGGAGCTGTACTTCACTCAGCCATGACCGCAGCCCCAGAGAAAGCTGCCAGACATTTCTCCTCTCCGCTCTTGATGTCATTCATTGAAAAAAAAGAAAAGGAAAAACAGAACAAAACACATAGACTTTGATGGTAGTTCTGTGTAATGAGAAAAAAGTATTGGGGGAATGAAGAAAAAGCAAATACCACAATGATAATTGTGCATAAGCGGGCAATGAAGTAGAGTAAAGGGGGAAAAAATGAGGAAACAGGGCAGAAAAAGCTGGTGGTAACATGTACACAAGGCCCTGGATTAAAACATTACACAGTCCTGAACAATGTGGCAATGATCTGCTCCCCTGTTCCGATCCAGGACCGTCCAGTGTAAAACCTCATGGTGACATTTCACAGTAAGTTATGAGGTGTGGCCATTCTTTCTCTTTCAAACTTTAATGAGATGTAGCATTAGAAACGCACATCAATCTAAAGCTGATTGCATTATGATTGGAACCATACAGGTGGTCCATGCAAGGTGAGGCATCTGAGAATGTGAAGGCGTAGCAGAGACAGGAGTGGAGGTACTTCATCCGTCAGCAACCTGTCGGTCTGCCTGGGTGATTCATGGCCTCCATTTTGTGTCAAAATCTCACCACAAATCACTCTGCCATGAAAAAGAGAATGGCACTCACTCTGTCTACAGACAGTCAACACAAGAATTTTCAGATGTGTGTCAGAGATATGGAAAAGACGAAGTTTCCAACTTGAGGGAAATATGAAAGTGAGTTTAAACTCTGCAACACAAAACACACGCCGAATGCCTTTCATTTGCTCAAGTCACCAGCTGCTGTTTGCCTGCAGTTCTTTAATAATTCAGAGCAAGAGGACAGGAGGCGGCCATGTTTGCTGTATTTATCACCATGTTTGTTACCTTAGCGCCTCACAGTACCCACAGCTCCCACCTTTAAAACATGTTTATTAGGGTCCCTTCAACAGAATGGAAACAATAAAAGTCCCATTGGTGTAGAGTCACAATGCCACTCCTGTGCTGCGACCAACTAGTACATGAATTATTTCCCCTGAAAGTCCCCTCGTTTTCCCATCTTGTTTATAGCTCTTCTCAAGTTTTTAAGTGTGCACCATCGCCCTGGTTTTCCCCATTCTTTCCCTTCTCGTTTGAAATGTAACGCCAGCAGAATAATGGAGAATTACCCTGTCTATAAAAAGCTCCTGAAGTCAGGAGGTGCACTACTGCCAAACGACATTGAAAGCAATTACCGTATGTTTCAACACCCTTTTCATAGGAAGGGATCTGTCTCGAGGGCCACTCACCAATGCGTATGAGACTCATTTGGTTCATATTACCATATCCTGCCGCAGCACAGTCGAGCCCCGGCTGTCACTGCCTCATCTATTCAACATCTCGCTGATGTGAGTGTGATGGCTGTGTCCTTTTATTGGCAGAGGGAGAAAAACAGGGGCAAAAATGCAAACACACCTTTGTTTTCATTTCCCTACCATCCCAGAATCATTTAGCCAGTGATTCCCTGCTACCCCTGGTGACCCTTGCAAGTGAAAAATCAGATTAAATAAAGACGTGTGTGTGTGTGTGTGTGTGTGTGTGTGGGGGGGGGTTCTCTTCCTTTCCATTGTGGGATCATCGGGGAATTGTGAATTCAGGCAGATTAAGGAGAGCCTCATCACATCCTCTGCTCTGAATACTGAGCTATTGTTGAATGAAAAGGGTGAAAGGATTCTCAATAAAACAGCGGAAAGACAGTGTGATTTGTTCCTCTCCTGCTGTTTCATCTCCCCGGATATTTCCAGCACCACCTCCCCTTCCATACAAACCCCCTGCTTCCTCCTCCACCTCCTCGTCATCCTCCTCCTCCCTGTCCCCTTCTGGCGTTTGAACTCTGGGTGGGTTTGCTGGTAATTGGCTTCAGATTGCAGAGATAATACCATCTTTTGCGGAGCGCAGTTTGGCTCACTTGCCTTGGGTTTTCCCTGGTTGGGCCTTGAGTTAATACCATCAGTAAAGTAAGTACAGTAGTCATACAGAGGAGGCTGTGTGAGAAAACAGTCTGCTATGCATCTGCTCAGCAGGCAGCGCAGCCAGCAGGAGGAGGTCACCCAATCATTAGCGCCCTGGGGATGATGTCATCCCGCTGCGTGCTGAACGCCACTCAGCTCCACATGCATCCCTGCCTCAGAGAACGCATCATCACCGCTGTCCTGCTGAGTCAGCTGGGTGTAGGTTGTCTCGGAGTGTTATTTGTGTGTGCGCATAGGGAAAAGTATTCCGCTAACAAGACTCACATGAAGCCACAACCGTCTATTAGTCTGAATGGATGAAGTGGAATGAACACTTGAGGAGGCATTTGATGCTTTTCAACTGATGTTTGCTGAATAAAATGCGAGTGACTGCACCTACCTAGACTGTCACCATGACAGCGCAACACTGTCAAGAAAAAAATTATGGTGTAACTCTAGCATTCGTATAGTTCATACTTGAGTCCAAAGGAAGAGATGGAAGACTTTGTTGCCATGGTTGTTCTGTTTGTTTTCACATTCAACTTTGAGAAGAGAGAACGTCTATGTGTACTTGTTTATGGGGCTGTAATGTTTTGGAGTGGCCTGGTTGCTTCTGGTGAGAGGAGGAATGTTTCCATCGTTGAGAGAAGCCAGGAAAGACACTCATATCCATGAGAGGTAACGCATCAAAAGCCCTGCATTTGCTTTCAATTCCTCGCGATGATCCCTGAAACCAAATCTGAGCAATTTCATTGGAGGTCAGACTTGGCGTGTGTTAAGAGTCTTCCCTTCCTACATCACCCCCTTCTGCTGTTCTCTGGAATAATATTTTCTTTCACAGGCAAAGAACATGTTTGATCAGCCCTTTTATTAGAGACGAGGCTGGCCTCAGGCGTACCTCCTCCTTCCCGCCCTTTCTCACCGCTGTCACTGTCTGTCCGTGCTCACCGCCCAGCGCTTGTGGCGGGGAAAGCCGAGAGGGGAAAAGGACGGCTCTGGAGGACTCAGATGTGGGATATGGTGCCAGAATGGGGCCCCGACGCTTTGACTTGAAGGGTCATATTATGTTCCTAGATTGGCTTTCTGCTACAAAGCCACTCTCCTCCGTAATCAATAAGACAAGTCACCCGTGCGCATTAATCCCACAAGACGCCCACGATGCAAGAATGTGCAACACTCACAAAAAAGAATCTCACGAAATCTATTTTCTTCACATCTGCACAGACTGCCAGGGCTGGAAGAAGTATTCAGATCCTTTAGTTAAACAGGACACTAAAGCTGAAAGGACAGTTCTGCATTCTTCCTTCCACAGATAGAAGGAAATAGATGTGGTTTCAGTTAATGTGTAACTGCAGGCCTTTCCCTAATATTAGGCAAAGGTGCAGCACCCAGGTCGCATTGAACACAACGCAAACCAAATTACTCTAAATGAAAAATGTTGAAAACTTGTTCTTGTGGGAAAGTAACCCCACCCAGTTGCTTAAGCACAAAATTAGGGAAAACCGCTGAGCCTTCTGAAAACCTATGGAAAACCCTGTAGGATGATTTTGGATGGATGAGTATGGCTCATTTTACTGCAAGAGGTGTTTATTTTAACTTCAATATATCATTTTGGTTACTTAAATTCACAGTAGCATATTCAGATTCTACATCATATTCAGATCATCAGGATTTTGTAGCATCAATATCAGTGTGATGTCTTCAAAAAGTAGATTTAATGAGCTTCGAAAACAGCCCTGACAGCGCAGTTTGACTCCAAACTCGACCCAGTCAACAGTAAAAAATATCACCATAGTAAGTTTCTGCAAACCACAGATGCATATATATTCAATTTACTTCAATATTTGTCAATAAGGAATCCACTACTTCTTTTTTTTTTTTTTTTTTTTGGCCTGTCCTCAAAATTCAGGAGGTGGTTGGGATGGATTGATGATATACAAAATTCAGAACTAGAGAGAGCAAAAAGTTCACAACCTGACTCTTGTAACTTTTTAGGTTTATAAAATAAAAGTGTTATGATAAGGAAAAGATTGTGAGTTGGAGTAAATAATCCAATCCAACTTTATTTGGAAAGCACTTTAAAACAACCACAATGGACCAAAGTGCTGTACAGGAAAATAAATGAGTAACAGAATAAAATACAAGAATAGATTATAAAACAATAATAATAAGAATAATCATAGAATAAAACTTAAAATCTGTGCAATTAAAAACAAATTAAAAATAACAACAATGAAACCAATACCAAATAATCAACTGAATACGAACGATCCATTTCGTGACATTTTCAAAACAAATAATGATAAATACTTTGTCATTTTTAACACGTCTGTGCAGACCCTGGTGTCTTGTTGTCAATTAACCAAAACAAAACTATTTACATAATTACATGTGAATGCAATTTGTGAGAGACAAGGTTGAAAAACGGAATATGTACTAAAAACACTTGTATATGTATCGCTGTAGAGTGCAGCTGATGTCGGCCAAAGTTAGCTGTTGTTTAGGTTTGATACCAGCGTTGTAAACAAAGCTAAACCCCCCTTTTTTTTTAATTCAAGTTTTTATTGAAGTATTCACTTGGTACATGACAATTATAGAATGTTGCTTGATGTTAATAAAAAGGGCTTTTATACGTACTGTAAATAAGAAATATCCAAAATGCTATGCTATAAGGTGTGGAAGTGCTTAAAAAGGGAAAAATAAAAAATAAACAAATCATGTAATGTTACTTAATGCTAATAAACAGGGCTTTAATACATAAATATGAAATATCCAAAATGCTATGCTATAAGGTGCGGAAGTGCTTAAACAGGGAAAAAAGAAAAAAAAATTAAACATAAAAATAGATATAAATAAGGGAAATAATTCAGCTTACTTTATCGAAACCACTTTTTCTTAAGAAAAAAATGCAGACTTTTTCTGGCGACGGGAGAATGCAATGGAGTGAAAAGTGTCTGAAATGTAGAATGAAAGGATAAATCTGCAGAATACACAAGAACAACAACCTCTAATTTGTACTCAAGTACCGTACGTCAGTAGACGCCCTACAAAGGTAGAAATTCTACAAATGTCCCAAAACTGGTGCTATTTTCGTCTTTCGCCTCATTTTTATACGTTTTGCACTGGCAAGCAAATTTCAGCCGAGCAACCCCCTTTCCCTTGTGTAGAAAAAAATACCACTTAAGGTCTTCCTTCTTTGTTCTCGGCATCAGTCAAAGCCCCTGATGATTTACACCAGGGTTAGGTCAGAGGCATTGTTTGAAGGCGAGCTGCGAATTCCAGCTGCATTGTGCGTTTCCTCTGTTTTAGAGCATGACTTGCACATCTTGACCATGAAGAGTAGAAAGTGCTCGTGCCATCGTGTCCCAGATGGTTCCTCGGGGACATGTGGACAAGAGTCCGCTTCCTGGCTTCATTGTCCGAGGAGAATATCCTGTTTATACCGGCTGGATGATCCACAGAAGAATGATGGCAGCCAACCTGCATCGACTTGGGGAATGTTAAAAGCAGAAGTGGGAAATAAAAAATGAATGCACACGTCTTATTCTAAACAAAAGACGTCTTGATAAAGAGCTGACCTTCCTTTTTCTTTGTCTTTACAGCAGACAGTAGGAGGTCTGCAGACATCACTTGCCAAACATCTTTGTTCCATGTTTAAATTTCAGATATATTTCTCAATTTTATCAAAAAATACCCCTCCTGTGTACTCACTAACACACAGCTCTTGGCAGGCCAAATGTTTATTAAGGGGCTTTCTTTTTTTATTTCATGTTGATGGATTACCTTGTAGAATTTACAGGGGAACGCATTATAAATCACTGCTGTACTGACCTTTCTTTATAAAATGCGAATCAAAAGCCAGAGCTGATTTGCACAGGGGGTTGGGTGTAAACGATAAGACTGCATCGGCTGTCCAGGCATTTGTCGGACAGGGATATTAAAGCACCAATATAAAGCAGTGGATGGTAGAGAAAGTTGTGAGTTATTGCTCTGGACAGAACATATCCTCTTCCGTTCCATATACAGGATTACTGTTATTGACAGGCCCAGCGCAGAGTGTTCTCATCGTGCTTTATATGGTCTTGTTCTGACTAAATGGATGCTGTGAATAAGTGCCCATAAAAGGTCAAACTATCAGCAGAAATTAATACAAGGCTTCCATTCTTGGGATATAGTGCTAATAATGGCGCTCCGTTAAATGTGTTATCTGTAATAATTGTACATTTCAGGTAATGAAGATGCACAGGTATTGCAGAAATATTAACGGTAGTTCAATACAATACGCCTTGGCCACACTAAAATGAGTAATGACTCAGAGTTTATTAAGTCCATATTCAGTGTAGTACACGCTAATACCAGTACTGCACACTTAAAATGCACCTTTTGTAAACAACTCATACAAACTTGATAATCAAATTGAATTATTATTATTATTATAAAAACTTAAAAAAACAATATTAAAATGAGATCTCTTCTGATTACATAATTGCACAGATCTCACACAGTGGTAATGACAACATTGACAAATTACTAAATGAAATGGGCTCATACAATAAATAATTCCCGTTTACCTCAGAATCTCAACAATACAAGCACAAAAGACAAATAAAATACTGAACATAAGCTTATCCAGTGTGATATGTCTGAATTGTCAGTTAAGTCAACCAACTAACTCATACCACAAACCTCCAAACAGAGGAAGCAGCAGACGAACAACCTGTGAGTTCCACGAGTTAAAATAACTGTTTTAGTCAAAGGAGTCCAGTGGGTTTCCACAGAGTTTCAGGCCGTCTGAGGGCAACGTAAAGCAAACAGTAAATATATCAACAAACATTGCAGGTTTGACAGGTTTTGGCAGTGCAAACTAACACCATACTGGAAGTTGCTGATAAAATGCTGCCCCCCTCTGCTCATAGTAGAACTTAAACTCTCAAAACTTCTAACTTTAAAAATAAACCTCTAAAACTCTTTGTAGCTCAATAGTATATTTGCCACTGAGATATGTACCTTTACAGGCATGTCAGTCGAAATGAGATAACTATTTGACACAGATTATCTGTAAAAGAGGCTGCCAGGAGTATTAATAAAGGGCGACTCTCCTTCCATGCATTTTTTCACGCCAGCATGCTCAAAGTGAAATTGGTTGCTTAGCCTCCTAATGCACCAGTCTCCCCTGTCAATGGGTGATTAGCTGAAAGAGCTTTCATATTATGGCCAAAGTTGCAGGGCTCCTTTCAGACGAGAGTCTCGTAAAAGTTCGGGAGGTTCACTTTTCTCATTAGGTTGGAGTCAGCTTCGATTTCCTGTGCGAGTGTGGAGTGGCAGGCCTTGGGTGACTGTTCTAAATGTAAATCATGGCTGAATGGAATTACACCGACAGGCAGACATCTGTATTTTAATTGGCCCCTGGCCACTGCCCCCCTTCTCCTTCCCCCCACCTTTCTAGCCCCTAGCAACAGGCTCCCACAAAAACATTAATTTATGGCCCTGGCGCTAGAGTACATGCCATTTGTGTGTGCAGAACAAGGGGAAAAAGAGTGTGAAGCCTACATGGCAAAAACAATATTTAGCAGATGAGATCACTGCTACCATCTCCATTGTAGCACCAGCATGACAAGGCGGCCCAAAAATATTTCACTTGGCAGATTACGGTAGGTTTCTGCACCCTTTGCCGGCATGTGTTTGTTTTGACTTGAGGGTGCTTATTTTCACTTTAGGCTATCTGGCCACGAGCTGCTAATTGTGAAGGGATCTGGACAAAATTATGTGTTTTGAAGAAAGGGATTATTTGAGTCAGTCCGTCCCTCCAGTGAAGTCTTGGTGCAAGGCCACCGTTTAACCAGGGTGGTCGTCAGGCAGTGAAAGAAACAGGCTGCGGGGAATAAATAGAGGAGGAAATTATAACAATAAACTAATAGAATAATGCAGAGATGAAAGAGATGTTGATAGATGATGAGAAAACTTGAGTGTAGGCATTAGGATGTGTGGTAACGCAGATGCAAACCTCAATGTGCTGTTAGTTAATAGAGACAGAAAACCACAAGGAACCACAGAAGGCTGTTTTGTGTTGGAGGGAAGACTTAAGGATGGGCTCAAGCTCAGACCTCTGATGGATTTATGGATAATGTGTTTATTGTACAAGCTAATTGTTAGAGGATCTAGGCTGCATGGTGCGTTAGGAGAAAGGGGATTAGTCCGATCAGTGTATCCCACCAGTGGAATGTGTGGCAGGGGTCCAAAGTGCTCAGCCGGGGCGTACGGAGGACAATCGTCTGGACTGGGAAACAGAGGATCTGGGACAAACAAGACTCGGGCAAATAAGACAGAAGGGACACGGAGACCAGAGGCGTGTGAATACGAACCCGAAAGTGAAAAAGACTCAGGCTGAGATTGAGCCTGAATTACAGCGTGGGAATAATTCGACTATGGATTTTCTTTTGTCCATTTACTTTCTTTTTTTTTTGCTTTTATTTATTTCTCTAAGTTTTTTTTTTTTTCACCCTCTAATCTGCCATTTGCCACAGGATTTACATCCCAGTATTGAGTACACCCAGAGAACCACTCAGCGGAATAAGTCCATTACTCACTCAATTACTGGAACAGCATGGCCTGCTGGGTCGGGTTTAGGGAGAAGCAGGAAGGAAGGTCTTGTGGCTACTGCAGGGTTTTAGTATGTCAACGCTTTTGGCTAAATTCAGCTCCGTGTCTTTCTGCAGCTTTCCTCTCATAACCAGGAAGTGGTGCACAACATGTATTTAGCCCGCTTTGATTGTAGCCTCATATGGGTTATTTGTCATTTAATTTTGTGCTACGTAGCGATGTGGTGATGAATATTAACATAATACGCCCTTCCCTTGACATTCTGTTGTTTTTAGCTGTATGTACATAGATACTTTAATTACAGAATAGGAAATGTGATTTATTATAGAGTGTAGCGCATGCTCTTTTCCCCAGGGTACCGCTGAACAGCTTGCTATTGTTGCAATCTGTGTGATACTGGTAGTGAACACACTGGGGCCCCTTCTGTCCTGTATGTAACCATATATGGAACAGTCACTGGTGAAGTTATTTGCTTTGTGTGGGAATCCTCTGAGAAAACGTGCACACATCCGCGTTCTCCGTCCTATTGTTTATTTCGGTACGGTGCGAGCTCTATCGAACACCATCTTAGCTTTCATCTTCATCTCACGTAGCCGGGACTTCCTCTCGGTTAGTTTCTACAGACATCTGGTATTGTGGATTTTAGGTCAGGGGCCCTCGCTCGAGAGAAAAGATGAGATATTAGCATGTGGAGAAGCAGAAAGAAAGAGAGAGAGGGGGAAAGTAAAGACAGACAGGAAGGAAAGGGAAGAAGAGAAAGTGTGTGAGAAAGAGGTGAGAGCACGTGCATTCACACACATGCAGCATAAATCATCACAGACTCAAAGTTAATAGAAAATGGCAGTCCCCGCAGTCTGCCAAATCAAGCCGCTGCTTCCTCAGTCTATTCTGTAATTGCACAGAGTGCTGATGGGGTTGTTTTGCGGCTGCTCCACACAGCTAAACAAAAACAGGCAGGAATGAGCCTCGCGTCGGCTGTGGATGAACCTTTAGGGGGAAAGGTGGGGAGTTAGCTGCAGCTGTGGCTGTCAGACAGAGGAGCGGGGAGGGGATTGCTTTGGGATGGGTTTTTAGCTGGTGGGGACGGTGTCTGATGGACAATGCATCCATATTATCTGTCACATCAGTAGTTATGCCAAGGCTCTGGCACCGTCATACTCTGCATCTGATTCAGGAAATAGAGAAGCTCTCTTCCCAAAACATCCATAACCCTTTGTGCCCATTTTCACTGGTTTTACCTGTTCAAAGACTAATAATGCCTTTTACATCTCTAACAATACAATTTTTTTAATGAATGATTTATTTATGGGAGTTATCATATAAGACATTATGCACAGCAATTTTCCCAAATAGTTGCACAGCTACAGTACATATCAGGCAACCAAACAGTGAAGATAATGTACAACAAACAAACTCCCACCCCATCCCTTCCCAGTCCAAAAAAAAAAAGTAGGTAGAAAATAAAAACAATAAATTCAAAAACAAATAAAAAAAAAAAAAATCCTGCGTGCTGCTGATATATCAAATGTTAGTATAGCCCAGTGGTTCTCAATTATTTTCTCTCAGACCCCCGTTTAGAGGACGAAAAATCTCCAGGCCCCCCCTCAACCCCAATAACATCCTAACAGTGGTGCAGTTATAACTTTTATT
>JAQQZY010000017.1:18996336-19006905 GCA_030068375.1 Ostorhinchus rueppellii | reverse complement strand
TATGGAGCGTGCCTAGACCAACGATTCAGGCAAAAAATATTTTTTGCCACTGGAGGCGGGCTAGTTTACTAGGCTAGTCAATAGACACACTGTGGTAAAATCAGCCAAATATGGTCAGAACTGTCAATTTAGTCTGAACTGAGGATCAACAAACAGCTACATACAGCAATTGTAAAAGGCTGATATCACCATCCACCTGTTTTTCATAACATTAGAAACTAGATATCTATGGAAATGAACATTCAAGTCTAAGTAATTAATACTTAAATGAATAAATAAATACATTTCTACCACTGAGCGTCAACCTAAAGATGAAAAATGACAACAATTCTAGATATGATTTGAATGTTTTCAGCCATCATTTCCCCTCAAAATCTCTAATTCCATTTGAAGTACCTAATATTATCTATCTGCTACTCTCACAGCCAAGTTCCACTAACACGATAACTGCAAAACTTCCTTTCAATAGTAAACTTACTAACCATTCTTTCTCTACTGAATGTCCAATTACCTGACAGCCTGCCATAGAAATTACTGTCATTCCTTCAAAAGCAACAGGGGAAAACACAAATTATTAGGCAAACATAAGATATAGTTAAGTTTCTTTTGTTCATATTGAAATCTCAAGGTTCAGTGTGGAAGATTTGTGCATGCTTATTACATATGTGACATGTATAGGTGACTCATTTGTGTTGAAATCAGTGACTTGCGGGCAAACAGCATTTGTTACTGTTTGCTAGCTTCATTTCTAAGCTTATGCTAGCTTGTGTAACTTGTAAAAACCTTATGCCTTAGTCCTCTACAAAGGTAGAACTGTTCAGACGAAGACACATCAACCTGATTTTTGGCATTCGGACGTCGTTGGGCAGTCTGGCAAAGTTAGTGACATGAGTATTTTTGGTGTGTTTCATGCGACCGGCTACTGTTAAAGGGCAACTTCGGTCATTTTCAACATGCTTTCTGTTGCTCGAGCTACCCAAGAAACACCTGTACTGAAGACGCGAGAAGTTTTAGTGCAACCAACATCGAGATTTTTGACCGGAAAGTTAGCACTCACAGCTAACCCATAGGGGCAGGTTTTTAAGTTGCGTTTTTAACATCTTAACATGCTCCAAATCTGACCACAAAAGTTACGCAACATCAGAAGACACATTGCAACACAGCCCTGTGGTGTTTATGACTCAAAGCGATTGAAAACGATGTTAAAACAGTGTGTTTGTTCAATTAGCAACTTACGAATTTATTTACAGCACTGTCTTCCGGTAGCCCAAACAAGTCGATTGTCGAACGCACTTATTCACTCTTCAATGAAGAGATTTTTGAAGAGTGAGTAAGTGCGTTCGACCAGCATGTTAAGATGTCAAAAATCTCGATGTAGGTTGCACTAAAACTTCTCGCGTCTTCGGTACAGGTGCTTCTCGGGTAGCTCGAGCAATAGAAAGCATATTAAAAATGACCGAAGTTGCCCTTTAATGCTGTCATCATTTTCAGCAGATTCAACATGTGTAATCGGCCACTGCCAAGTTGTTCAGTCGGACCAATCTGATAGGTGGAACGAGAAATTTCCATGTGAATACAGCTATGCCCAGGTACTTCCCACTATTATTGTCTTCTATAACAGGACATTCACTGCTCACATTGTCTCTGAATGAGTACCAGACAGTGTTGCCTATGGGCTTCATTCATTCCATGAAATGAACGCTGTTAGCGTTGTTAGCATGGTGTGATTTCTCCTTAGTTTTCACCTGCAACATGTTTCGTCTTTCACTAGAAGCTCAAGACACCAGTGTCTTGTTATTCCTTACCATCTGTTAAACGAGTACAACAACAACCCTTCTTGACTACTCAACACTCTCTCCTGACGACAGTAAGCTCTGTGTTTTGGTCCAGAGAGAGGTTCTGGCATTTCTGGTTTTACGTCTTGCTCAAGCACAGAACATACTCTCAAGTCAGTAGTCGATTTGGTGTGTTCTTCACTGTTTTTCGACCGTGTCAGGAATACGAGAGCTGACTGAACAGTCGGGCTATGTTTTCTGACAAGGATCAGTGGTCATGTTGGTGTGTCTTTACCCTTAACCCTTTCATGCATGAATTATGTGAACCTTTGTCAAGATATTTTTCCTGAGTTTTTATTCCTCTTTCGGCATGAAAAAAACAATGTGATTAGGTATCTTTTTTCTTTTTCTTTTTTTTTTAAAGGAGTTACAAAAATGTCCACTCAACTGGACACCATGCATTTAATTTTTGAAGCAAAGAAACATGGCAAAACTGCAATCAAAACATTTTTATTACTGCTAATCAGATGTTTTGTCACATTTTAACATACTCTAATACTAGTTATTATTTACTTCATGGAGATAATATGCAAAAAACAAAACAACAAAACAATTGTTTGTTGATTTACGCTAAAATATATCACAGCAGATCAGGTTCATCAAGAACAGCATAGTCACAGGTAACGGTATGAATTGTACTGTATGGGATGATGTATACGTTTCCACTGGGATGGCTAATACGCTAAAACAACAAAACCCATGAATATACAACAGAGCAGCTTTGAATATCTGTCCACTGTAGTGACCACTGTGCATGAAAGGGTTAAGGTTATGTATGTAGACAACTGAAACAGCTGTTGCTGAGCTGATGTCAGCACAAAACAAACTTCTATACAAAGTCAGTATAAGTATCCAAAACATATAAATATTACATAATGAACCTTTAATTGTCTTGATGCTTTGGTAACAAAATGCAATGAAATTATCCCATATTTGTGAAGTGGTAGAACTTTTTGTATCTCTGGTTTTAGCTCCCAGCACACGACAGGCTCCAACACAAACGTCACATGATCACATAAGAGTCTCACACACTGAACCTTTAATATTTTTAACAATGGCTGCTGCTGAACTTTAACTACGTATTTATTATTGCAACCAATCTCTACACCTCATTAAGTATTTAATTCGATGCTAATCATGTTATTAAGCCCTACGTTTGCAGAGGTACTCAGATTTCTGTCTCTCCTCTGTAGTAATGGATAGAATATCTGCTCTGCTGACAGCTGAGGAGCCCATTTCATTCGTTGACCATCTTGACATGCTTGTTGTTTCAGTGTTTTGTTGGAAAGAAAAAGAAGTTTTTGCCACTTTAGCTGTTTCTTCCACAGTCGACTGATGCTAATAATAGTTTCTGGTTTTCTACTGTCTGATTTTGCATATTCGTTATTGTGGCGACAGGCTTTAAACTTTGATCATTTGAAGTTTATTTCACTAAATGTAAGAGGGCGCCGAGACAGAACAAAGAAAAACAGACTTCACTATCTGGCGGGCACACTAATGCAGATTTTTTTTTTTTTTTTTACCCCCCGAGAAACATACTGACAATGACACAAATCTGCAGAAATCTCAGTGGGCGACTCAGCACTGTTCAGGCGTGGAACTAATCAGTCAGGAGGTGTGACAAGTCTACTGAATAACTTTAAAGATGACACTGGAGATCCTTTTGAAGATGGATCATCAAGGTGGACTAATGCACTAATGCAGCCCATGCAATGTACAGTGTAGATGTTTATAGAGAGAATAATAATAATAATAACTTCATTTTCTGTAGTTTTATTAAGTGCATACATGGAAAGTAGATTCATAAAAACATCAACCCATAAAAACCTTGTGCTACTTGTGTGACAGTTCCTAGATACATTTGTCTCTATTTAACCTTTCATAAGGGATTTACCACCATTTATCATGATATTATTCTCTACATTTTGTATTTTTTCCTTTATTTTCCTTTATTTAATTTTCTATATTTGATTCAGATATTCATGAAAACTCAGCTACTTCAAAGGTTATTGTGTCAAAACAGAAAAAAATTGCTGAAAAAGTGAGTTTTGCAGCAAACCTGAACATTAACAAAGTGTCTCCATCCACTCTCATGTAGACGGACACCGTGTTTAACTCATTTATAAGACCACCTGTGATGAAAACAAGAAAACATAAATAACTTCCTAGTACCGTATATCAAAAACTTGTTTCAAATTCATAATTTCATTGTTGTTCATTAAGAAAATGACCAATTGGAATAACAAACAGCACACCCGCGGGTCATTATCAGGCTTCTGCTGAGCTTGATGATAGGCTCATCATTTGAATCAGGTGTGTTGGAAGAGGGAAACATCCAAAACATGCAGGAAACCGGCCTTCGAAGACCAGGACTGGATACCCCTGCCTTAAACCCTCTATTTTGCAACCTAATAATAGGTTACTTAGTTATAGAGTACTGTTTTTCAACCTTGGGGTCAGGACCACATATGGGGTCACCTGAAATTTCTAATAATTGATACAAATAGGAAAAAAACAAGTTATCAATAAAAGAAATTATATGGTGTTCAGAGATACAATCCCAATCCATTAAAGAAATGACAAACTGTGAAGCTGAAACTGAAGCACTGTGGTACTGTTTATGTGTCAAATGTTCACTGTGGTCAGTTTCAGATGCTGCAGCTCTTTCATAATTCATAGTTTGAGTTATTATTTGTTCAGGATTAATGGTCATCCTGGTAAATCCAAGCTGGACTGGCTGTACATATCCTGACCAAGGGAAATCAAATTCTCACTTTGTGCAGTAATCTGAACCTGGCTCTTCTGCCTCTGTCCAGAATAATATACATTATATACTGTAGACTAAATGTGTTTAAAATCAACACTTATTTCCATCATAGTATAGCAAACTATTACATCAGAGGTGTCAAACATCCAGCCCACTAAAGGGTCCATTCCGGCCCATGGGATGACTTTGTGAAATGCAAAATTCTACTGCAGATATTAATCATTTTAGTTCAGGTTCCACATACAGACCAGTTTAATCTGCAGTTGATCAGATCAGTAAAATACTATCATCATAACCTATAAATACTCACAACTCCACATTTCTCTCTTTGTAAATATGAACATTTTCATGTAATTTTACTATATTTACACTAAAATAAACTATTATTTCACAAAAAACGCAAATAATCTGAACATATCTGAACATTCTGAAATGTCTGAACTCTGCCTGTTATTAAATTTTGTGTATTTGTTGATCCACTGTAATCTGTAAGTTATAATGTACATGTGTAAATGATAAACTGAGACAGAATACTGTTAAAATTACACTTAATTTTCTTTAAAATTTTCAGTTTGTTCATTTTATTCCCATTCTTTTAAAGCATAGTTTGTAGATGTAAATATTTTCATCACATAATTTTACTTTTTTCGCACTAAAACATAGAGGAAGGTTTGGAATTGACATCATTTATATATTATTGTTATTATTTCACTGGTCCGGCCCATTTCTGATCAAATTTGGCTTAATGTGGCCCCTGAACTAACATGAGTTTGACACCCCTGTGTTACATGATCAAAGACTAATTAATTTTAGCAAAAAAAAAAAAAAGTCTGTTTTAAATGTTTTGGGTTGGCACATATTTGTGATGTTAAAATGGAGTCACAAGACAAAAAAAGGTTTGGTTATTATTTTGCTATTTTCTGAAGTACCTGAACTAAAATGATTTTAACATCCTTGATTGTTAATATGTTCAGTGTAATTTTTGCATGTAACAAGTTCATGCCCCATTTGAACCCTTTAGCGGTCTGGTTTTGGCCGTACCTTTGACACCTGTGTTGCAGAAGATGATGGTGTCTCCATGTTCACTATGGAGCTTCTGAACATCCAAATGGGTCATAACTGAAGACCATGAAAAGATGAGAAATTCCATTTTACCCAGATTATGTCCATGTATTGATAGAATTAGTGGATCGACAGGTATTAAACAGTTTAGGTCAGTAGATGCTGTTGGTTACTGGTGGAGTTTTGGGTCTTCATGGGTTAAATATGTTCTTCTACTTGCTTCTCCTATATGAGAGTGTGTTGAACTCCTCGATGCATTGCATCGCACAGCTTGAGTTTAGGTGTTTTATCCTCAGGGCCAACCAGGTTTTGTCTATAAGAGTTGCAGGGTTTGATGTCTTTAGAGCAAATCCTCTCGAGTTTTCCAGACACTCCAGTCACAAACAGAATGACAATGTTGTTTTTCCCCCCAGATCTCTTGGCTAAGTGCCTAAAACTCTTCATTCATGGAGTGTGAGGGTTAGTGTCTTTCAACAGCGATTACAGAAGAAAAGGGGATACTGTGGGTGTATTAATAGGACCGTGACCAATTATGTGGATGCTCACGGTGTGTCAGTCATAGCCTTTTGATCACAGGAAAAGAAAATCAACAGAAACAAATGACGGATTTTCTAAATTAAAAAAACAACAACTATCCAGCTCCTTCTACGCTACCACTGTCCAAATTTGCCATATATATTTTTTGCTTCTTCCAGTTTAGACTGCAACAGTGGAGAGAAAGCAGAGATATGAAAGGCAGTTAGAGAGTCTAAGAACCTGGAAACCCAACCTCATGCTGCTACAACTACATGGTTTCTACAACCTACCAGGTGAGCTACCAGGACCCCTATTGTACCAAATTTCAGATAGTTCAAGGGAAACATCAGGAGGCGAAAAAGGCAAAGACCTACATTCTCTGGAAGGAATGGCCCATACAGTTTATGTGTATGACATTTCAAAGAGACCCTTTGTATTTTATGTGGAAGTTCTCAGTGTGGTCCAGCAATTGTGAGAAACCTATTTGTTGACTTGGCTGCAAACTTTGAGCTTTCTTAAGTGATTTATCATCATTTATTATAATGTTATCTTCTGTATTTTGTGTGTTTTTTCAGTGAAAGTCAGGTATTTTCCTACATTTAATTTACTGATCATATAGATGTTCATAAAAGCTCACAGTAAAGTTGAGGGATATTATATGAAAAACAGAGAAAATGAAGAAAAAGTGACTTTTTTTGGTAACATCTATCATTAACTGAACATAAACTGAGCATGTCCATCCACTGTCATTGATCCAATTCCATTGGTTTTATTAGTGAATCAATGTTGTAGAAGATGACGGTGTTTCCACATTCACTACAGAGCCTCTGAACGTCTACATGGGTCATATCCAGGGGTGGCTACTGGTTTTTAAATCAGGGGAAGCCCATTTTATGCGTTCATCATAACATATAGGCCTAATAGCGAAGCAGCCTAAAAGAAAGGTGTGTCTCATATAACTACCCTATACAGCTCAAACAGCCTTAGAGCAATATTCTCTACAAATCACACCCAGCTATACAACACAGACCCTTGAACATCATACCCAGAAATGCAACCAATGCCCTTAACATAGCATCAGCTGTGTAATACATCCTTGAACATCATCCCCACCCAGGTAGGCAACACAGCCTGGAAAACTATAACCATGTATGCAGCACACAGAGCCTGGAACATTCCATCCCAGTAGGGTTAGGGTTCCTGGTATAACCTTTAACACAGAGCCCAACTATCACGTTGGCTGTAGTAAATGAACTGCGGTACATACAAAAGTGAACAAATGGACAAGATGATTGAAAGGATAAAACATGCTGCAAAATGATGAAAATATATTTATTTACAGTGTCATATTTACAGATGTGTATGTGTGAAGAAACGATTAAACTCAGACAGAAATTCCCTGTATGACTTCTCTCTCGGCATCCGCTTGGGATTGAATCGCTCAGCGTTTTCCTCCCCGAATAAAGTAGAGTAATAAGGTCCCAAATGTCTTTCAAACACTTCTTCCAATCACCATGAATCAGCCCGGCATCTTGACCCTCCCACCACTCACTGCCCTCCATTGAAGGCTTCCCTCAGGAAGGGAAAAACTGGCGATTTAACCAATGACCACCAAGCATTCTAGAAAAAAGTGGCTGTTCAGACCTGCCTCGCAGAAGCCCGACTGCCGCTCCATAGAAACTCATTGGAGCTGGGCTGCAATGGGGATTTCAATGGGGATTTCAATGGGGGATTTCAATGGGGGATTTCAATGGGGATTTCAATGGGGACTTTCGCTGCGAAACGTGGCAATTTCATCCGAAATCATGCAAATAAGCTGACATAGGTTAATAATGAAAGTAGATGCAATCTTTAGCCTTGCAATCTTATGTTATATGACTTATTATTTTAATATGAATTCAATGTTGTAGACGTGGCAATTTCCTCAGATAATTTTTGGGGAAGTTCGGCTTCCTTTGCTGTCTCTGAGAAATCACCTCCGGTCATATCTGATGACCATGAGAAGAAAATGATGATAATACTAGGTTTAGTGGTTCAGTAGATGGTTTTTGTCACCTGTGGGTGTTTGGGTCTTTATGGGTTAAATATGAAAGCACAACAGCACATGGAGCATAAATAATCATTTATACCCATCTTTTTTATGGTATAGTCAAGTTTTCTTCTTCAAATAAAAACTCATAGATGTTTATTTTGACAGTCAGTCGAAATCCTCACATGCTGCATCAGCTGACAGTTTATATTATAGCTCTGTTAGCTTAGCTCTGTTTTTATACAGAAAAGACATAATATAGGGGCAACAGCTCTGCCAGAAGCACAGGTTGAGGAAGTATGCTTTAATACTTCTACAGATTAATTCTCTTTCAGTTTTCCTCAGAATTGAGATCACAATTCTCTGGTATGATAATTTTCACAGAATGTTCATTGCACCGCCGTCAAAGGAAATGGGTTCTTTTACCTCTGATTGTGTGTTTCATATCATTCCGCAAGTAGTCCAGTCACTCCAGTCCCGGTTGCTACTGTAAATAACGTCAGCTGATCTGTGAAAGTTCACACTGCAAAGAAACTTACCAACCGGCACAATGGAATTTTTTCATACAATATTTAGGAGAGGGCAAGACTTTTGATTGTTGGTTAAAAGCTGAGTTATCATCACTGGTAAAGAAAAGAAGAAGAACAGTGTAAAAATCAGAGACGTGAAAGTGAAAAGACACTTAGATCTGGACGACAGAAAAGAAGACTGACATGAGATTAACACCGCCGAATGCTAACCTCTGTAGGTCAGAGTTCAGGTGGGTGACTGTGGACACTTCCACTGGGCATTCACTCTTTCCTCACTCAACTGCAGCCCACAGCAGCAGGGTCACATGTTGTAAAGATGCTTTATCGTGAGATGAAGGAAGTGGCAATTCCGTGTTTGAGAGCATTCGTTTGTGATGTAGCCTGTGACATAAAATACTTAATTGTTTGTGTTTACAAATCAGACCGCGTACACATATGAATCAAGACCGCAATCTTTTAACGATTAACCGTGCAGCCCTATTCCTTAATAATATTAGTTTAATGCACATTATTTCATCATGCAGCCCTATCTATCTATCTATCTATCTATCTATCTATCTATCTATCTATCTATCTATCTATCTATCTATCTATCTATCTATCACTGTATGTGTTCAGGTAATGATATTTTTAACACGTGTGAATCGAGATCGCAATCTTTTAACGGTTAACCGTGCAGCCCTGTTCCTTAATAATATTATTCTAATGTGCATTATTTCACTTTGGACAATTTAAATGTAACAGCCTGAGTTAATGGGCACTATTTTATTCAGTTTTAATCAATAATTAGATTGATTAATGGAAAGAACACTTAGAAAATCCTACCTATTGTACCTTTAAAGAAGGCTTCACCTTAGTATTCTACGTGGATGACACTAGACCGTTTCTACTCCCACAAAAAGCTGAAGAGCCTTGAATGAGTGTTGTCTCTTACATTTCTCATTTACTCTTATCGCCATGGATACAAAAGTATGACATTAACCATAAAGTAGTGTTTATTCTGTGCTGTACTTAAGACCCAGAATTCCAAAAGCATTAGCTGCCAGCCTCTTCAAACTGGGACACTCTTGTCTTTATCACTCATTCCGTTACACAAGGGGAAGTAGATTCCCCATTCAACAATTCAACAGGAGTATCTGCAGTTGTGAACCTGAACATGAAAAAATGAACACATGCTGGTCGGATCAGTCGGCATAGAATAATCATCTTGCTGTCTCCATCTGTTTCCATGGTATCATGCACTTTAGTTCAATATTTGCTAAGATTCAACTGAGTCGACAGTGACCCTGGAAATAATTAAAAGTGCAGAGAAAATGAAGGAATACCAGGGAAAGTGTGTAAGGTCACTGCAGTCGGGGATGTTCATGTATGAAAAGAAGAAAAGTTTCTGTAGGCACAGTATGTTTAAGATAAGATAAGACTTTATTGATCCCACATGGCGGAATTTCACAGTTGACGGCAGCAAAAGACAGGACAGCAGTGCAAAAAGACAGGTAGAAAGAAAAACACAAGTGAGAGTGAAAGAAAGGAAAATGAGAAATTTGGTGTTTATATAAATATTAATATAAGAAAAGATTTTGAATTAAACACTCTTAAAATTTAAATGGTATATGGTTTACCATCGCTCTAAATCAGGGGTGTTCTTATGACTCTGGGTCATAATTTGTGTATTTCTGTATTTTCTGTACAGTGCATGTTTCTCCCCCAATCCTGTAGGGGTGCTGTGTTGTGTGTGTGTGTGTGTGTGTGTGTGTGGGGGGGGGGGGTGCAGGAAGTGACAGCGGATTGGAGGACCATGATGAATCATCCTTTAAAGGAATAGTCCACCCC
>JAQQZY010000017.1:18838827-18850919 GCA_030068375.1 Ostorhinchus rueppellii | reverse complement strand
AAAACTCCGCCCGACCCGGCCCGATGCCCGTGCGGGCAGCCCGACCCGAGCGGGTGCCCGGCCCGATTCCAGCCTCTAGTCCAAACGAAGGTGAACAATACCAGGGATGAGATGGCAGATGAGGTCAAACAGTAAACGGGTCAACAGGGAAGGAGACGAACAGGACTGGTATAATTGCTGGTTATTGAATGTGTCCACGCTTCGTACTGATGCCCACAACAAGTTTATTAGTCACAGAAGATAGAGCGATGGTACACCGTGAAAACTAGATACAATCAGAAAATTACACAAGGTTTTACTTAAATGTCACTTACACAACAATAGTTTTCTATTAACATAAATTAAACTCGTTATTACCGTGTTCGCCTGGGTAACCAAGAGGAAAAAGGGACAGGGTGTAATATTTTCTGTTTGGACCCACCAGATCTGTCTTTTCCTCCCATGTTGTCCTTCGCTTCCGTGTTGAGGGTCACATGACAACACATGAACTTTGACCAGGACGAACTTAGTGCAAAATACTTATTTGACTTAAAACAACTTAACTAATCAGATATTTCAATAATTATGCAAAAAATGAACTTAATCTAAAAAAATCTAAAATTTAATTATCAGATCAATAAACTACTGAGTTGCCATAGCAACTTGATGCCCTGAAACTCTTCCTGTTACAACAGGTCAGGACTGAAACAGGTAAAAAAAAAAAAAAAAACAAAAAAAAAAACAAAAACCCACAGGTAACAAGCAGAAGACACTGCTGGAAAGCCATGCAGAAGGCTATGAACAATCTGGCAAAGGACAGGAGAAAGAGAGGGGAATACATAGCGCCACTCTAATGAGCCACACCTGGTCCACCAGGTGCATTGACTTGGCCTGATTACTTCTGGAGGGAAACTGATTAGTGGAGCAAAGGTCAAAGAGAGGAAAAACAGGTAGATCAGATGACAAGAGACATGACACATTCAGCTTAATTGTCATTCGATCACCGACATGATCAGACTGATACACAGTTTCCCTGGTCTCAGTACGCAGCAGGAATGAACAGGATAAAAAAAAAATAGATAATAATAGACAAAAATAGATACTATAGGTAAAGACAATAGAATAGAATGAAAACTACTATAATACGAAAAAAAAAAATTTAAATCTCTGGATCTGTACAATATTGCACAATATGGATTAGCAGCAACAGCTAAAGGTGGTGGTGGTGTATGTACAGCAGCAACATGGGCAGATAAAGGGATAAAAGTGACTGGTTAGCAGCATCATGACCTATTTCAGGTGAAAGGTGGACAGTACATGGGGGCAGTATAGGGGGGTGGAGCAGTTCAGCAGCCTGCATCTGAGTAGAAGCTCTTTTTCAGTCTGGATTTTTTTGCCTGGATGCAGTGCAGCCTCCTGCTCCAGGGCACGGAGGTGAACAGTTCATGTCCAGGGTGGGTGGGGTCATGGAGGATGCAGGTGGCTCTTTCCCTACATCTGATGATGTAGGTATCCCTGATGGGTGGTTAAACTCCACCTGATGGTTCTCTGTGCAGACTTTTCCACCCTCTGCAGCACCTGCCTCTCTTCCACAGTGCAGCCGCTGTACCACACAGTGAGGCAGGGGGTCACCACGCTCTCCACCACACAGATCAATGAGGTTCCAAGGATGCCACCATCTAGTCCCGCCTTCTTCAGCTTCCTCAGGAAATAGAAGAAGGCATGACTAGATGATGATGATAGTAAGGGAAAATATGGTTCTCCACTTTTCTGAGGCCTTTGGGATGTAGGTTTATTTTGCCTTACCTTTCAGTTTTTTACCTAATTGCATTTTGTACATTTTTGTGTTTGTACAGTTCTAAGAAATACAAACCAGCCAACAAAAAGTAGTCATGAAGCTGAGGAAGGTACTGTGGTTCTGCATTTAGAAACTTTCATCAACCCCTCAACAGCACAACAAGGTGTGTTTGGCTTTGACTTATCCTCAAATTCATCAGCCGTGACATTTCTGGACCAGGGGGCTAGGACTATGGATGGTCCAGAATGTGTTCTCAACCTACAGGACAAGTACTTAACTCTTCAGCTTTATTTGTGTTCTTCATGTCCTTGTGAGATGTCCTGCAGATCTCTGTTTTTCTCCTTTTGCTGCTCAGCTCTCAGTGTCTTCGTGTATCCCGAGGGTGATGGGGTCAGGAGAAATGATACAGTGACAGTAAAAAAAAACAACAACAAAAAAAAAATGGGCAGAGAGGTAAATTATTCCCTCCAAGATCACAATTTTATTATTTAAATGCAACAGTTTCGAATGAGGTGATAAAAATGAAAAAACAAACAAACAACAACAACAACAAAAACACACACTACAGTGAAGGGGTACTACAGGACGGTACAACAGTTCACCTGTGGACAGCCTTCTTACTGGTCACATTAGCACTGCTCACTGCAGAAGTTTGTTTTCATTGGTCACATGTTTGTATCACATGATTGGCAGCATGGCAGCCAATTACATGTGAGTTTATGGATCACGGTATTATATGAAAACAGAGAAGAGGACAGAGGCTCGAGCGTGGTTGACTGAAACAGCAGTGAGAAGGACAGTTTAAGTGCGTTACAAAAACTGATAGCAGATATAAGCAGGGTTCTCCCCAGACGATAGAACAACGGTGCTGCGCCAGTATACTGCTAGTTCAGCACCGCTATACTCCTTTTCAAATTTAGCGCATTTTTCCCCTATGTTCCCCCGATAATTTTGCTAAAACTATCGACATCTGTCAGGTTTGCAGGCACGCGCTCTATTTTCTAGTGCCATGATGTTTTTCCTTTGAAGTTGCATCTATCGCGAGGTTTTAGCCCATTGGTTCCCATTGGTTGGACATGATGTAATGCATTAAATCAAGCACTCGTATTGGTCGGGATCTGACCGCACGTAAACCCACTTCCTGTTTACATCTAGATGACATGAACCATGACAAAGCGCCCGGATACTATAAATTTCTGGGGAGAACCCTGTATAAATGACACAACAACAACAGTATCTGGCTGCAGTTTAAAGACACTGGAAATAAAAACGCTCCTTCACTGTAAAAGGAAAATCACAGTAATAGAACAGACACATCACAATGCTCCAGTTCTGCTTTTAAGTCTGGTTCTCTTCTGGTTCTGTTCTGTGGATTTGTTTGGAGTGTTTTGTTAATTTGTTTGTGTACAATTAAAAGTTGTATTAAAATATTAAAAGGAAGATTGCTTTTGTGCCAGAATAAATGCAAAAATTAGGCATTTCTCATAAAAACACTGAATGCCAAAGGGTTTATTAACACTTAAGCCATTCATAATTGCCAAGTTTGGCTAAAACATTAGGCTACAAATGATACTAAATTTATTTAGAGCCAGTTGGGAACCAAAAGAAGTGGCTCTTCTTTGGGAGCCGAGCCAAACTTCCCATCACTAAGAAACAGTTGTTAGTCTGGAAACTCCAGTAAGACTGAGCCTAACCTGATACAAGCTGTGCATTAAATTACATGAGCATATGTGAATATTCCATTTATGAATCTACAATGTACCTTCAGCTTGGTGTGACGTCTTACTGATTGAACTAACAAGCTAGCTAATATTAGTGGATGTTACTCTGTATCTCGGAGTCACATCCATGCAGTTATATGACAATTATAGTATTTTAGTTCCAGAAAGTGGTTCTGAAAATCACAAGTTTTTTCACAACCGTAGAAGTTTCAGTTTCAGATCAGGTAGGGACACTGGTCAGTATTTGTTGTTCCTCCACAGGTGTAGTCAACCAGTCACAAAAGAGACTAAGGGATTTAAGGTGCTTTAAAACTGAAAAGTATTGCCTGCATCAGTCTCTCTATGTGTGTCTTGAAAGGTATTAAAATGGAAGTAGTAACTGGAGTGAGTTCCTTCCCTCCAACTGTCTGCATCTGCACATTTTTTAAAAAGTGGATTTCCTCTCTTGCCATTTTCTTCTAATCCTTTCCTCCTTTATCAGGTTGTGAGAACTTTTAAGGCTCTCAAAATATAAAGCAGATGACCAAAGTTGTTCATGTGTGATAAACAGTAACAGAGCACTTGGCATTAACATAAATGCAGTGCAGAAGTCCAGCTTAGATAAAAGGAACCCTGGGAACTTAATTCATTTGGGCAATCTCTTACAACATCAAAAACAAGAGAATCAAAAGAACTAATTTCTAAACATGCAATCATTTAAAGCTGTAACATCATACCCATGTCACAGAAATCAGCTGTGTTGTTGAGCAAAACATCACTGAAAGAGTTGCATCAACGTGAATATGAGGACAGGAGATAAAGCCTTCATCCCAAAGAGGGCAATTTCAGGAACCTCAAAAGAGCTCAATCCCCAGCGGCATTCGCCACAACTATGAAAACAGACACACATATAATGAATTTGCACACACACAGCCCTTGAAAAGCCAGAACCACTGAGCACAACAAGACACTAAATGGTCAGAGCTCAGACCTCATCAGGCGCCGCGTTGCCTGGTTACGTGAGGCAGGTTGGTCATAGAGCGGTCATGTTAAGCACGGATGGAAAGGTCAGCCACGGGGTCCTGCCAAGTATTTTATCAAATCACACAGCTGTGTGGCTGATGAGGACTGTGTGTGTGAGTGTGTGTTTTGCTCTAGTAAGTATACTGAATGTAAACGGTCAGTGTAAAAAACTGCCAGCCTGACCGTCCTTAACCCAGAAAGACCCAAACAGCACTACTACTGATGTAAAATGTTGAATACCTGTTAATCCACTAATCCTATCAATACATGAAGATAGCTGGTGTAAAATGCAGTTTATCGTCTTGGTCATCAGATGTGACCCGTTTTGACATTCAGAGGCTAAATGTGGAAACACTGTCATCTTCTACAACGTTGATTCACCAGAAAGGATCAGTGACAGTGGACAGATACTTAGTTTATGTTTAGATAATGATAGATTTTACTGAAAAAGTCACTATTTCTTCAGTTTTCTCTGTTTCGATGGAATGACCTCTGCCAAGGAAGTTATGTTTTTGCCGGCATTTATTTGTCTGTTTGTGTTCAAAATAACTTGAAAAGTTCTGAATGGATTTGGTTGAAATTTTCAGGAATTGTTGTAAATGGGACATGGAGGAAATTATTACATTTCGGGGGTGATCCGGATCACCATCTGGATCCAGGAATTTTTTAAAGGATTCTATATCATTGCGAGATAGGACTATTTCCTGCATTTGTGCATAAACTCCACAAAGAACGGTCAGGGCACTTGGGTTCCAGAAGATATCAAAGACTGATCTGGAAAATTGAATAATTACCTCCGCCAAGGAAGTTATGTAATTAGTAGAGTTTGTTTGTGAGTTAGCAACATAACTCAAAAAGTTATGGACGGATTTATATGAAATTTTCAGGAAATGTTAGAAATGGGACGAGGAACGCCTGGTTAAATTTTGGTGATAATCTGGATCACCATTTGCATCCAGGAATTTTTTAAATGTTTCTTTATCATTGGGAAATAGGGCATGGGGGCACTGAGCTGTCTTGGCGGAGGTCTGCGCTTTCCAAGTGCTTTCCTAGTTACCTTTGAATTTACTCTGCGCTATTATGAACATCTACATGATCAGTGAATTTAATATAGAAAAACGCCTGATTTACACTGAAAAAGTTGAATTAAAGAGGATAATATTACATTAAATGGTGATAAATCACTTAATAAAGGTTAAATTAATTTGGGAACTACCACAAAATTAGCACTGGGTCTTTATGGGTTAAAGTAGATGTTGACCTCAACATTTATAGTGTTATCCACTGTTTAAAAGAGCCTTCATACGTCATCCACACCGGACATGTTTCAGTATGAGGTGATATTACAAAGCGACAGCAACAGCACAGAGATGGAGAAAGGGAGAATAAAGGAATTGAGTTATTAGAGCAGCAGGACTGTGCGGCATGATTGTGTTGAGACTGTAAATCCCATCAGGTTTGAGGCTTTAGGATCCAGCACTCGTTCCTTCTCTGATTGGAACGGCTCAGTCCTGTGAGGTTTGGGAGGGAGAGGGAGAGCAGACAGTGCATCTCGATGTCTGCCAGAGATGTGACTGCAGCAGATGTGAAGACAAAAACAAATAGAAATAAGATTTTGCCGTAGAATTGGCAGAGGAATGCAAAAAAAAAAAAAAAAAAGTGACTTCAGTTGTGCTCTGTTGAGTGTGACATAATCATACAACACCTTCAATATCACACATCCATAGCAGTCCATTTAATATGGGTTCCTGCAGCACGGCACTTTCGGGTTTTCAATAAAAAAGACAAATCTGAATCCTCTAATAAATATTTAAGACCAGTAGTTTTAAGGTCTTCAACTAAAGAGTCTATCAAAGCAGCAGGGGTTTTGCGAAGGAGTGGAGTCACATTAGCGCTTGTCATCAGCAGGATATCAACTGAATGGCGCCGTGCCATTCAGTCTAGTTATTATACACTTTTCTATCAGGAATTATACATGAGCGTGCATGTTTACTTTGAAAAATCAAACCAAGTGAGGACTGACTGACGGTGTTAAGTATGATACTGGGGCACAGTTCCAATAATTTATTTGAGCTAATGCATGACTGGACACCTACTTAGCACTCTGAGGTCTTAAAAGTCATTTAAATGTTTTGTGCTGAAGGAAAAAAAACTTGATTGACGCATCCAGGATTAGGTTTACCTAATAAAACAATTTGCTCCAGCTAGTGTTACGTATTCATCATTGTTTACCAAAAGACTTTGGTGCGGAACATAGACTAAAAAAAAGCCTGACATTGTAGTGGCATAAAACTAATTTCAGGATCCAATTAGTCTATAATAATGGAGGTTGGATGTTCCTTTACTGTATGTCTTCTCTTCAGTGAGGCACCAGTTAGGGGTTAGACGGAGCTAAATGCAATTATTTAACTTAAATACTATGATTGGTGCTATTTTAGTCAGTGTTTTATCTGCAGTACATCATGATTTCAGAGTCTAAATAGAGCATCGCCTCACTTTGTCCTCAACTCTGTACTTTTAAAGTTGTTTTTTTTAGTTTCCTCTGAATTGGACAGCACCGACAAACTGACAAAGAGTGTGAAGATGAGAAATGCCTCATTAAAGCCTTATTCTGTATCAGTTGAATCCATAAAGATCCAGTTTGGAGGATGCAGGGGGATGATGTTAGTTAATTAAGGAAGAAAAACTTTATTTTATTATTATTATTAGCGCATTAGACAAGACTTGTTACTTCACTTGTTAGCTTCATTCACTTCCTATGGCCTTTTTAACATGACATATAAAGCAGTAGAATGACAGCTGGATGTCTTTTATGGACACTATTACAGCAGATTAACATGGGGGAATGCATAGAAGTGGACGCTTCAGTAAAAGGTGATATCACGGCTCAACAGATCAGATCACCCACTGGTGTTTGGACAGCCATTTTGAAGCAAAAAGATGCCATTTTGGAGACAGGAGTGATCATATCTGAAGAAAAGAGCAAAGCTGGGATGATGGAGTGCTAATAAACATGTGAACTTTTGCTAACAAAGTCATTTGACATCTTTTTGATGAAACTTATCAATCACAACCACAGTCAAGCCATCCATCAGGGGGGGAAAAAATGTTGTTCGATAAACATAAGCGTAGAAAGTGAAGCCATCAAACACGTAAATGACTGGTCAATGATCGACTCAATGTTTTTCGGTTGAAGATCAATGGAAGTGTTTGGGAGACATCTTTTTGAAACCCACAGTTAGCAGCCATCAGTGGTATTAGGCCCAATCCCAATTCACCGTTAGTCCTAACCTTTACCCCTAACCCTTGGCACTACCCCTTGAAATGGAGCTGCAAAGGGGTAGGGGTTGAAAGATTACCCTATGAAATGGGACAACACTGCACGACCTGTTTCGTCTTCAGCAGACATCAACGCTGCTACGTATAAACAGATGCGAAAACTTTGTTTCTGTAAATATTCTCCATGCCGTCAGCAGCTGTAACCGCCTCTGTTCCATGGGCTTTGGTCATCTTTTTACAGCTACCAACTATAAGCCACAGAAATGCGATCTATAACCCATTGAAATGGCATTAAATGGTTCACCCAGTGATTAAGTCGTTTACAAGGAAAGTACTTAAATTCGTGTGTTTCTTTCATCGCTACTGCAAGTTTCAGCTGTGTTTACTTCTGTCTTGCCAATGATTCAAACAGAATTACGTGAAACTCCTCCTTCGTTCGTAGTGTGGTCCTGGAAAAATCTTATTTCAAGGGGTATACAGCCCTTCGTCTTAGCCTTTCCCTTCCACCTAATTGAGAATCGGGACAACACTACCCCTTCATGTGAATGCGCAAAACTGAGGGGTAGGGGTAAAGGGTGAAGTGGGATTCAGCCTTACACTTATACTTACACTGGCTTTATGTCCTCCTTGTTTGAGGTGCCTTGGAACCACAAAGACTTGACAGTTAAGTTATTATCTACCATTTGGAAGATAAATGCTCACCTCAAGCAGACTGCCAGTCATTGTAAGGGTTGACTTGTTTGGAGTAGACAGTGTGGTTTCCTTCATGTGGTTGTGTCAACCATCCAGCACAGTCTTCAAGTGAGGATTCAGTGTGCATAGCTATCATCTGGATACATTTGCAAATGTAATATTGTATGCGTTTAGTATACACTTCAAAAGACCTTAATGATAATTCTGAAGGACTGATTTCAAGTTTATTATGATTATTCAATGAGGAAATCAAAACTTGTCACGAGCAGTAAAGTATTCACTGAGGTATGTGTTTCCATCAGGGAACCCTATCTTGTTCTCTTTGCTTTTGTAACCACAGCCTTATTCAACTTTTTAAAGTCTAGGCTCGAGGTCTTAGTTGAGTTAGTCTCCAAAAATGTGACAAAACTAAAGTAGGTGTTTCTTAACCAGTTATAAAACCACAGTCTGTTCATGACCTTAAGAATGCCGCTTTTGTTTCCAAACTAGGCAGGACTCAGCTTAAAAAAAAAAACACACAAAAAAATGCACAAGTGTCTGCTATCATCTCCTTCAGCCAAAAATGTGATGACAAAGCCCAAATATATTCAGTTTAGTAAAAGAAGACAAGTAACAAGTAAACCTGCCAAGTGATTCAGTTACTAAAAACAATTCAGTACTCAAAAAATAAAACAACAATCCCCAGCCTTACCCAACAGTATAAGTCTTCAAAACTACATATATATGCTAAATTTGATATAGGAACTACTAGACATACACATTAAATGATATATTTATGGTGAGATGGTGTTGTTTAGGTTTGGTTAAGGAACAGATCATGATTATGGTTTGTAAAAGTTCCACCATGATTTTCAGTGTGGTTACGGTAGCAGACACTTGGTTATGGGTATGTATAGCTATAATACAACACAAAAGACTTAGGAAATCTTTGCAATAAATAAGAGCTAAAATACAATAAGAAAGTCATTGACAAACATTAAGAAAACAAACCTCTGCTTTCAGTTGGAAATGACTTAATACTGTTCCAATGTAACTGGCGACTTGTCCAGGGTGTACCCCGCCTTCGCCCTTAAGTAGCTGGGATAGGCTCCATGCGACCCCCGTGACCCTAGTGAGGATAAAGCGGGAATAGAAGATGAATGTTCCATTGTGTTTAAAACCAATTCGCCGCATTCTAAACTGTGTCCCTATTTAACATGACTTCATCTTATCAGAGTTTCTCATCACTTGTTCGTGTGATCTCAAAAGGATCATTTTATGAAACTCTGTGATAAAACATTTTAACCACTTTGCCAGTTTTACATTACTACATGAAGTAGTTGGATCACTCAGGAAAAAGACAAACTGAGAACAAACTTTGACAGGAAATGATTCAGTCACAATGATGACTTTTCACACTTTTTGCGGGTCTTTATGCTGGTGGAAGATTACAGATTCAAAAAGGTAGCTGGTATCCTTGGTAGCAAAATGTTAAACGTTAAGAAAAGCATATATTCTTTACATCTGTGATCATTAGCAATATGTACAGGTTACTGGAAGGTGGCTTAATGAGCAGTTTTATGAATCACTTGTGTTTCATTTTTCTTGTAGAATCACTGCTGTAGCTTTGCAGTATTGATGATGACTTTAATGTTGAATGTGTGGTATTTAGCACCCTCTGGTGGTGAAGTTGTGAACTGTGTGCTTTTCCCATTGTGGAGTCAGCATGTGTCTTTTCTTGGCTTCTGGTTAAAGGGTACCTGTAGGGAATTTTCACTACTAGCTATTTCAAAAGTCACATATAATGCTAGCAGTTCTGTCCAGTAATTTACATCATAACCCATTATCAAGTATGAGTGAGTACTAAATCACTGCTCTGTCAGTCAGGCATGGTCAGTGACATGTTGCCTCCTTCACGGGTTGTTCCAGCGCCAACTCATTGTTTTGTCTGTTTACCTGGGCTGTGATGGACTGGTCACTGACCCCGGTCCCAGACACCAGTCTAAGATGATGCATATCGGCTGGGTCATGTTCCTCGGACGATGGTGGAGTTCAAAGCTGAGCGCTGCACAAACAATAAACACAAATCCATGCTTTCCCCTCAATCTGGCTCACTAAGTGCGGCTTATTTATTGGCACTTGACCACCTGGAACACTGGTCCATCACTTCCAGCTGGCTATGGCCGCTCCCCATAGGTTCTGCCCCTGGGCATAATTCACACAACACAAAGGTCCAGTGTGGGGCATTTATCAGGATTTTTTTTTTTTTTTTTTTTTTTACTGAATTAGTTCCTCTCTTGCCTATTAGTAATACAGAAAGCACAATTAATGTTGTAAGCATGACTAGTACAGGTATACTTTAAGGCAGGGGTCTCAAACATGTGGCCCTGGGGCCAATTGCAGCCCACCAAAGGATCCAATCTATATCCAATCCATAATGCACATGTGCAAATGGTAAAGTTGAAGCATAATATGGTTAAAATTGCACTTATTTTTCTTTAGAAATTTCAGGGTAGTTGTTGTTGTTTTTTGGTTTTTTTTAGGTTATTCACATCTATTTTGTTTGGAAAGTAAGTATTTTCATAATTTAATGGGGGTTTTTTTGCACTAAAACAAAGACAAAAATTTGGAGTTGTCTTTATTTACAGGTTACCATGCTATTATTTTACTGGTCCAGCCCACTTGAGATTAAATCAATTTGAATGTGGCCCCTAAAAGAAAATGAGTTTGAGACCCCTGTTTTAAGGGGATATGAACTCCAGTCCACAAACATCATAGCATAGGCTTCTATAGACTCTAGGCACTCTTTTTCTACATGCAAATGTGTTAGGGCATTAGTGACTTCAGGTTTTTTTAAGTTGTATTTGTCAATAAAGTTAAATTCAATTTGACTTGTCGTGTGATGATGTCATCACACTGACAGCAGAGGAACACCACAGACACACAGACATGTAACAATAAGCAAATGGTACTAATGTTGACTGGAACATGAACAATGTACAGTAAAGAGCAGAATTAAAAAACTGTACAGACACAAGCATCAACAGTCCTTCTCACATATTTTAATCAAAACCAAACACCGCCTAACACCTTGGATTTTCTTTTAAATTTAAGCGAACAACATAAAGTGGGAAAAGGATAAACATCAGCAGCCAACACGCACAGTTGGAGAAAAGAGTTCATTGTCCTCATGAGCCAACAGAATAATCCAAACACACTGTGTGTCCACAGTATTTTTCAGTATTGGTGCTTCCATGGCTCACAGAACATTTCTTAGACCAGGGCTCTATTTCACCAATCCGTTTTGGGTTTTTCTTAATACTCTGAGTTTTCTAACCCTGGAATGAGGGAAACCCTATGTTTCCCATTTTACAAAGGGAGGTAACCCAGATTCTGGGACAGTTAGCGTAGTAACAGGCTCTATCAACCAAATCTGGTCGGGAGCAGGTTTTTCTCAATGAACCTCAAGTTTCGCTCTGACTCCGCCCACTTTCAGCCACACACACTATTGGATTTCCTCATTCTTTCAGACAGCGGCGAAGTTTAGCGTAACATAGTTCTGCCGTCTGTTATTATTTTTAAAAATCTGTCTGTAGGCCTTTATTAGAAGAACATTAGACACATTAGGTGGAGACTTTTTT
>JAQQZY010000017.1:18803819-18814850 GCA_030068375.1 Ostorhinchus rueppellii | reverse complement strand
CATGCCAGAACAAAATTACCGCTAAGCCTCTTCGCCCGGTGTCAACCCACCCCGGCTCCAGTGTGCAAGCACCTAGAGATAGAGGGAGGAGTTTGGACATCCAGGAGGAACTCAGAGTAGAGTTGCTGCTCCTCCATGTCGAGAGGAGCCATTTGAGGTGGTTTGGTCATCTGGTGAGGATGCCTCCAGGACACTTCCCTGGGGGGAGGTTTTGGGCATGTCCGTCTGGGAGGAGACCTCCGGGCCGGCCCAGAACACGCTGGAGGGATTATACCTCTTGGCTGGCCTGGGAATGTCTCAGCATTCCCTTGGAAGAGATGGTGGAAGGAGCTGGGGAGAGGGCTGTCTGGGCTTCGTTGCTGAAGCTGCTGCCCCTGGAACCAGACCTGGATAACAGGAAGACAATGAGTACAAGTACGTGATTCTCATATTCTGCTGGGTCATCCTAATGTTTCAGGCACTTTTTTCCAGTAATTTCCAAGACAGCCACTGCAATAGCAGTAGATGCTACACTACAGTGCCAACACCATGGAGGTTTTGCATGGAACTCAGTACATCCATCTTCCTTAAACAAGCATCTTGCAAGAACTATAAAGTATTTTATGAGAATTATGACACATCATGAGATGGGACTTTTCTATGATCATGCATCAGAAGGCAGACACTCTTCAATAGAAACACCTACAAGTGCGTTACCAAAATTGTAGAAATATCACTTTTATTTTGTGAAAAACTGTAACAAAAACCCAAGTAGAGGCTGGTGACCCCCACTATCCCTGAAGTGACTGACACATAAAAAAAAAAACCCAAAAAACTGCACACAGCAGGACTCATGCAATGATACTGTGCCATATTTTGTCATAATCCCATTCTGTAATCTTTCTGCTCCTCTGACCTGGACTGAACTTTCCCCCAGTTTCTCCTTCCACACTGCAATCAGCTAATTCTGCACACCTGATGTGCCCAGCTGTGGCTCGTCAGGTGTGGATTTTTTAACCTGCTTCCATTTGTCTGTCTCCTTTGCCAGACTGTTCAGTTTAACCTGACTTCCGAGCGCACCAGTGATTCCTAGAGCCTTGAGTTATGAACCTGATTACCCGTCTGACCCCTGTCTGCCTGCCTCCGCGTCCTGACCTCCACCTGCCTGATTAAGCCTGAAGCCTGCTCCCCCGTTCTGACCTGCCTTTACCTGGACCTGATTCTGTGAGTTCCCCGGATACCCGACCAGCCCTTCTGCCCCTCGACCACGGTTCAGTCTGACCCTACATTTAGATTATATGGTTTTCGACCCCTGGACCGACCCCGACCTGGATATCTGCTCTGCCCCTTGTATCTTCAAGACTCCGGATTCGTGGCTCGGAACTGGCAGTACCGAGCCAAAGAGGATCCCTTCTGTGTTGTGGACTGTTTAATGTACTTGTGGACTGGTTCATTTTACTTCTGTACAATAAACTCTTTTTAACTTTGATTACTTGTGTGTTCCTGCATTTGGGTTCAAGCCTAGACCATTACATATTTGCCACATTGCATTGTGGGCACTGGACATTTTACTTATTCTATTCTGTTTTATGTGCAGGGGTTCAAGGGGACTTTTGCGTTAATGTTTGTTTGGGTTAATGTGTTTGTTTTACAATGTTTATTGGCCCTTTTATGTTTAGTTTTACTAATGTGACACCATTAGTCAAACCTGTAGGCTGAACAATGCCTTACCTGTTTGTCATTGTCATGCTGTTGTTCAAGTGCTCTTCATTTAAGTTTCACTCTTCTAAAGCAAAACTACTTCTTGTGGATCTTGAAACTCTTGCAGCATGTTCCTGTATTCAAACTACAATTTCAATGATACCATCCTTAATCTATTATTATTACCCCTTTGATCACATCAAGAGGATTCTGAAAGTCAGTTCATGATCCCCTGTTGGTATGTTGCGACCCACACTTTGGGAACCCCTGCACCAGAGGGCGCCACTCTTAATTAACATACGTGCTAGATACCATAAAGAAGAGTAAAGTTTTTTTGAGAAGTCAATAATAACAAACATGGCAATGACAGAGGAGATATTACTAATGAGGATATTGAGAAGGGCAGTTATCATAAATATGTTGGTTTTTCACAAACTCAAAAGTTCCACTATTTTTCTTAATTATTTTCTTGAAATCTCAACACTGCCTCCATGGTTCCCAGTGGTACTGCTCTGCATTCTCCATCATGGTTCACATCCATAAACCCCCAGAGGACAGACAGAACTATGCACATAATATTATATGTGCATGTCCATCCTATTATATAATAGAGAATGGACAGAACGCTCTGTCTGTATCCGTCTGCGTCTTTAATGTAGAAAATAAATTAGCCTTTAGAGGAGACATCCAGTCATGCCCTGTTCACCATATTTTTACAGTTTTACAGGATGGAAACTTGGATTTGACTGTGTGTGGAGATGGCGCCATATTTATTAACCACAATACTTTCTTTGAGATTTCCTGAAATTTGATTAGAGAGCATTAGAGACTGATTTTTCTTTTTAATCCAGATGTGTGGTGCACATGCCCCTCAAAGCCACCAGACTCCCTTGACAAAAACAGTAATTCTACCTTGCAGAACTGCTACATCGATCCGTTAGTTTGGATCTGAGTGACTATTTTTGTCAGGGGGACCGGTGGATTTGAAGAGTGCTTCAGGGCTTTGGTTCCCCGTAGGAAAGAGCTGTCTGATGGAGGCGTAAAGAAGTGAAACTATTTTTTTATATAACAGAATTGTTTGAAGCTAGTCTTTTTTTTTTCTTCTGGTGGCAAAATATTTACAGCAGTTAAAGCTCCCTGGATATTTTGTTTTTCCAAATCATTCCATATAAACCCAACATATGAAAGTGTGGGAAAATCCCACTCGATCTGTAGTTTCTGAAATAATCATCTTGTGCAGGGGTGTCAAACTCATTTTAGTTTTGTAGCCAAATAAGTCTCAAGTGGACCATAATAATCTCTAAATACTGTGAGTCGGAAATTGCAAAATGTTAAGGTTCTCATTTTAACATACCACCTGTGGAGACTAATATACCCTGACTGTAAGAAAAAAAATAAATAAAGTGAATGCATGCATATGTGAAGGAAAACCAGCTACTGATGTAACAAATGAGCTGTCAAGTTGTTGGCCTCTTGCTTTTTGTAAAAACAAAACAACTTAAAAACCATTGTACTTGTGTACTTGGCAGACAGCAGCAGACAGACTCTGAAAGTACAGTCTGTTGTCTCAGTATTTTTATATATGTAAAAATATACTTGCTTCAGACTTCTGTGTTTTCATCCTAATAGAGTGCTAGAACCTTCCAAGACAAATCATCCCTTGAGAATCAGCTGGTTCTATGTCCACTTTTCCTCATTTTGAGAAAACAGAGTTTGAAAATTTCACCTGTCTGATCTCTGATATTTACAGTTATCAATCATCTTTTGTGTGGAGTAGTGTTGGGTCGGGTACCCGAAACATAGTGTTAACATGTTCTCAATCTCCATAGGTTTAGAGATAGAAGTTAACAATGGACATAAAACTTTATGATTCCAAGGTATGTAAGTGTCCCCTGGTCAACAAGCTCTATGTCCAACGTTGGACCTGGTACCTTTACAGGTTTCATTTATGATCCAAATCAGGAAGTTCTATGTCCACGCATAGGCCTAATGATGAGTGTTGGGATTTTCTGCACCTAAAACGACAATAGATTTACAATATCTACATATTATCGTTGAACAATTTACCCATCAAAATAATCCATATGTCTTTGAGAAGGGATCAAAACAGAAGGTTTTTTCTGAGGAGTTCTCATTTTGTGCTTTACATGTGCTCCACGGCCATTTTGAGCAAAGGTCACATGATCCAGGTATGGCCCCTGATTGGCTCCTTGGACATAGAACTGCCTGATTTGAAACGACACCACTCAGGACATAGAACTAAATGTTTCTAGGTGAGTGTGTGTAGATGTTTCGCTTGGAGCTGAGCACTTTGGGACATAAACCTAAATTATTTTAGAAGCTCCTGATATGCTCAACTCTATTTCTACAAAAAGTGGACATAGAACCAACTGATTCTCAAGGGATGAAATGTCAATAACAAACTTTTCTGTTTTACATTGAAAAAAGTAAAATTGTATTGTGAAAATGTTTACATCTATAAAGTTTCCTTAAATTGTGAATTACCATGAACAACCTGAAATTTCTTGGGAAAAATAAGTGCAATTTTGACAATATTAGGCTTCAGCTTTGTATTTACACATGAATTACAACTTATAGATCGCAGTGGCTCTACGGATATACAAAACATTTAGTTACAGGAGGAATGTTGTTATGTTAAAAATGCACTTACTTTTCTTAAAACATTTCAGGTTCATATTTCTTCAGGTTATTCACATTTTCCTAAATTATCCACAGTAAAATAAGAGAAACATTTGGAGTTGTCATTATTTATAGGACGTTATGTTGGTATTTTACTAGTCTGTCCAACTTGAGGTTGAATTGGTCTGTATGTGGCCCCAGAACTAAAATGATTTTAACACTATTGACTGTTCATGTCTTCAGTGTAATTTTTGCATTTCCCAAATACCTCCCACCACAGGGCTTGACACCCCTGATCTGGCCGGTCTAACATTAACAATCATAGTCACTGAAATCACTTTCCTCTCAGTTTTAATGGTCTGAGCTTCACCACCACATCTTCACAGTATTTACATGCCTAAAACCACTGAGTTACTGGTGTGTGAGTGACCTATTAGAAATTTGCATTAACTCTTTATCAGGCACTCCTAGAAACAAGACTTAATTACCCTAGTGAAATAAAAAGAAGTAAATATAAAAAAATACAAGAAAAGAGATGTAAGGTGAAAGGAACATGTAGAACATCACCTTTAGAACAGTACAACAACATAAGTGCTGATACAGACACGAGATGTGGACTTGAGTCACGTGACGTACTTGAGTCAGACTCGAGTTGTTAATTTGATGACTTTAGACTCAACCTGGTAAAATGTACAAAGACTTGCAACTCAATTTGGACTTGAACACCAATGACTTGTGACTTCATTCAGACTTCAGTCTTACAACTTGAAAAGATGTCACAGAGGAATAAAGGATCCACAAGCAGAGATTGGAGTCGAAACAAAAAGGCTCTTTATTGAGCAACAGCAAAGTTCAAGGTAACAGAAAAACGGTGTGGTGAAACACACACTGGAACAAGGTGGCGGATAAGTGCAAACAAAGGGTGGCTAAATCACACAGGGTCCAAAACAAGCTTCTCCGGGAAGGGTGGATGACTGTACCTGGCCGAGTTGAACGGGACTGAGGTGTGGCACACCGAACATGAAGATCGAGACAAAGGAAATAACCCAACCAAGGGAACGGGGGAGAAAGTGCACTGAAATAGTGTGTGGTGATTGGTGACAGGTGTGTGGAAAAGGAGCGACAGGTGAGGTGAGTGAAACAGAAAATGAACGGGTGTGATAAAAGACTTGATACATTACCCAAAACGTTAAGAATAAAAAGTGTACTAATCGAGTCATTTCATACCTTCCTCATTGAGTGACATAATCCGTCTCTGTTTCTCGCTGCCTTGGTGGGATAGTGTAAGAGTGGGAATCCAAAACTGGTTCCGACTTAGAACCGGTTCCAATTCCTCATGAAGGATTCTCTCATTTCACAGCATGATGTTTTCTGGTTTCCCCTAAGTCGTGTTGTAGTTTTTGCACAGGTCCGAGGTCCGCGTGCAAGCAAACGAAGCCAGTTCAAGCGCAATGGCACGTAGGGAAAACCACAGAACAGGTCCTCCAGAGTAACATGACCATGTGCCACTGTTGGGGTTTGTTTGGCACTCACCAGGAGTGCCACCTTTGACCAGTCAGATCACTCCAAAACGTTTTAAAATCCTCATTCTTTCATTCTAGTTACATTTGTTCATTAAACAGTTCAGGAAACTATGATTGTGTTCCACTTTCTATTTATGTGTATAATGTATATGTGTGACACTGTGGTTTGATATGGAAAATGGTCAACCAAGCTCCGCTATGACCTGTCCAAGTACTTTTTTTCCACTCAAAAATCCACTCAGGAATCAATAGGACAATTGATAAGAAATTGGACTGGTAAATAGAATCAACTATAGCATTTATATCGATTAAAAAACTGTCAATTCCCACCCCTGATCAGCCATTTGTTTTGGTATGTTTTGCACATGTTGTCAGTTCAGTTAGTTTATCAAAAATGTTTAGATTTTTTAAAAAAAAAAGCCAATTTAAAAAGTGTTTTGATCGGTCATCTAAATGTAGTAATAATAATAATATGAAATAATAATAATAATAATAATAATAATAATAATAATAATAATAATAATAATACATTTCATTTGGTGGTGCCTTTCAAGTCACCCAAGGTCACCTTACAGACAATAAAAAAATGCGTAACAGCATCAAACAAACAGTAAAAAACCAGACATCAACCTAAAAACAGGTGTAGTGTACAGTGTTCAGTCAAAGAGAGTATGCCAGTTTGAATAGAAGGGTTTAAGTTTGGTTTTGAATGTTGTGATGGAGTCTGACTGTCTTATGTGTGTGTGGGGAGGGAGTTCCAAAGTCTGGGTACCGAGCAGCTGAAGGCTCAGACACCCATGGCGCTGAGTCGTGGTCTAGGGATGGTTCGTCCAGTGGCAGTTGAGTGGAGGGTGTGGGAGGGGCTGTACTGTTGGAGGAGGGTTGCAGAGGTGAGTGGGGTCTAGGTGATGAAGAGCCTTGTATGTGAGAAGGAGGGTTTTGTAATGGATGCAGTATTGAACTGGGAGCCAGTGGGATGTGAATAATAATATTAATAATGGATTAGATTTCTATAGTGCTTTTCAAGTCACCCAAGGCGCTTTACATTGTTGATCCATTATTCATTCACTCTCCCATTCTCCCTCTGGTGGTGGTAAACTACATTTGTAGCCACAGCTGCCCTGGGGCAGACTGACAGAAGCGTGGCTGCCATTTCGCGCCTACCGCCCCTCCGACCACCACCAAACATTCATACACCAGTGTGAGAGATACTGGAGGCAAGGAGGGTAAAGTGTCTTGCCCAAGGACACAACAGCTGACCTGGAGAAAGCGGGATTTGAACTGCCAACATTTTAGATATTGGACGACCCGCTCTACCACCTGAGCCATAGCCGAAGGGTGGTGATGTAATCCGATGATTTGGTGCAGGTGATCCGTAATATATTATAACTGTTAAAAAGACTCAAAGGACTTGAAATTCAAAGTTTAGGACTTGGACTTGACTTGGGACTTGAGAACAAAGACTTGAGACTTACTTGTGACTTGTGAAACACTGACTTGATCCCACTTCTGACAGGCACCACATGATTCCTTTGAACATCATTCCTTACATTAGTACCATTACTTCCTGGTACCTAACAAAGCAGGTCCATTCACTGTTCATGCACAGGTGGACCTTACAGACCCTGGAGACCACATTGGACCTGAGATTGGTGACTTACTGTCCGCACTGGAACTGTTGCTACCACTGTCTTGTAATGCATGTCTATATTACCAAAAATAGTCACTTGCCCGATGAAGGGTTAATGAGTAGTTGAACAGTGACCGTTTGTGTATATTTCTCTGACCTGAACATGTCACTTATCCACACATACTTTGACTTCTGTAACACTTTTCAGACTCTGAAGTAAGTGCAGTTACACTCAGGGGGTGGGTGAAGTTAGACTTTAATTACTAATTTGCTCCTATTTTTCCACTGTCATTCAGTACACCAGAGATTCTTCTAATTTAACAATATGAAAATCAATGAAGCAGGTGCACCAGTCAAAGCTTCTGTCAATGGTATCTGAGCAATACAGGACAAAAAAGTGGCAATATGTGAAAAGAAGAGAAAATGAAGTGGTGCTCCTTGTGAACATGGAGTAACTTGCACAGATCCAAGGTAACCTGGTTCTCACTGATCCTTCAATTCTTTGCTCCTTCACATGAATGCAGTCATTCTTTCTTTTTATTTGACAGCGAGACAGATGTTATTTTATCTCAGATGGGAAAAGGACTGTTAATTGATTTTTGTGTGTGTGTGTGTGTGTGTGTGTGAGTGAGAAAAGCGGCACTTTGCAAGTAAAAAGAGCTCAATCTTTGAGCTGGTAATGCTTCGCTGAGCAATAGATCAAGGGCCAGTGATGAAGTGGGAAGATATAAAACACAGACATCTGGGTGTTTCTGCGGTTGTAGTTTATCTCCAACAATTGAGTGAAAGAGTCGTAAAGCAAGGCTCCTGTTGCACTATCAGATCAAGAGTTGAACACAGGATGGACGACAATATTTCTTGAAATCGATCAAAACCCAGATTTGATTTGCTGCAGACATAATATCATTTGCTCGAAAAACTGACTTTGGTTAAATGATCTGGAAACTCTTCTAATGAACAAGTTAGATTAGTGAAGACAGTGCTCTGTAATAATTCTCACCCTGTTTAACACATACAACTTCCTGATGGGCTCTAAATCGAGTGTGTCAGGCCTATTCATCTTGACCCCCACCATCATCATCATTTCCTGAAAGCTCCGAGCTACATTGATTAAGTTCAACAATAGCCTTGTTAACACACGGACTGAGAAATGAGGGGACTGCGGCAGGGAAAAGTAATTACTTACATTTGTACTAAAGATGCTTTTGAGTGAATTTTTTTTTATCTCTGAATTATTAAAACTTCACATCCGGTTTTCACTTCACTGAATATTCAAAGGACGCTCCCTGTGTAAATAATACATGAGAGTTATGAGTCCAATACCTTTCAAACCTCGTACACATTATCAACCGTTATCCAAGACCTGCCTACCCTCAGGTCCATCACCAAACAGGTTAGTGGGCAATGCAATGAAACCTGTCCCCACAATCTAATATAAAGTCATCTGGCATCTATAACTGTCTGTATATGTATGTTTGTTGTGTACAACGTAGCATAAATGTATAATGTGTTTTACATGTCTGTTAAATAAGTACAGTGGATTTTATTGTTTTATGTGGACTGTGTTGCTTCATGTAGAGAATAAAGATGGAAATTAGTCTTTTCTATTATCTTGCGTATTGGCAAATATTGTGTTCAAGTAACAATTTTTGGTCATTTCTGCATACAGTGCTTAACAAATGTGTTAATCCACCACCGCCCAGTATAAGGTGTTTTCCACTGTTACGATAATTTAACAGTATTTCTGTTCATCAAAATATCTTTTTATGTTTCTATAATGGTTAATCTAAATGTATATGCAAGACCTTTTTATCCAAACAATATCTTTAATGCTAAAATAGAACTGTCGTTGCTATCTATACATTTTCAAGCTTAATGTTTTCCAGAAATTCATCCATTCATCTTCTATCCCCGCTTTATCCTCACTAGGGTCATGGGGGTCGCATGGAGCCTATCCCAGCTACTTAAGGGAGAAGGCGGGGTACACCCTGGACAAGTCGCCAGTTCATCACAGGGCTGACATATAGAGACAAACAATCACTCTCACATTCACACCTATGGGCAATTTAGATTAGCCGATTAACAATATTGATATTTTTGGTTATTGTCAACAAGGACTATTTTGTTATTCCAATTGGTCCTTTTCTGTATGAATAACAATGACATTGTTCAGTTGAAACAAGTTTTTGATAAACTATGAAGTTATTTATATTTTCTTGTTTTCATGACAGGTGGTCTAATACACTTGTTAAACACTGTATATTCCAATAAAGTGATGGCAACAATTACAGTGAGTCACCAATCTCAGGTCCAATGTGGTCTCCAGGGTCTAGGTCACCTCGGCATGAACAGTGAGTGGACCTGTTTTGTTAGGTACCATGAAGTAATGGTACTAATGTAAGGAATGATGTTCAAAGGAATCATGTGGATGTGGACAGGGGTCTGGATCAGCACTGATGTAATGTTCTTATCACCTTAGCCTCTGTGTTTTCTTGTATTTTTTCTTGTATTTCTAGTGATGTTCTGTTGCCAATATCAGGCACAGGGAGCCCTCGAGTGGTCAGAATAAGTTGCAGTAGTGTATATTTTGTACTAATGGGGTTCCCGTAGTCAGTTCAGACTTAAGACTTAACTTTTTTTTATGTTTTCTTTTTTTGTTTTTTTTTTTTTGTTTTTTTAAATATGGCAAACAAACATGGCATTTATGTCACTGTCAAAATGCCCATATAGGCATGAGTACATAGGAATTAAGGATAAAATTTTGGTTAAAAAATAAATAAATAATTTTAAATTGTAAACACAGGACATGAAGGGCTTTCTTATATTTTAAATATTGCTGAGATTTGTACAGAATATCAAACTAATTCAACCAGTGGTTTATACATGGATCAATTTTAAAGTATCTACATTTGTTAATGAAACATTTTCCAAATAAGATTCAAATGTTTAACATGAAAGTTGACTTCTAATTACCAAATTTAAGGAACTAAACAGACATCTTTTATTACCCTGTTCATATGGCCAGTAAAACATTTCTTGTGAGTCCTTTTTGTTCAGTTGTAGGAATGAATACCTATTAAAATATCTTTGTTGTTGGATAAAGGGACGTTGTAAATCTCCAGTTAGTTTGTAAATGCTAATCGTTAGCATCTCTATGGAATTTCCCATTCAAGTTAGCTTCAAGCTAGCGATTTCATTTCTATTTATTTAATGTATGATATAAATGTGCTCAGCCAACAAACATAACTGAGACATATTATGTATGGATGTTTTGCAGTTGTTTTTTTGTGTTACTTGTGGGTAAAGAAACAAATATGTCACTCACCTTGATTTTCTACATAACAATAAAACATTTTGAAAAATTTCACAAAAGTAATGAAATCTTGTTTAGTCCTCCAACACTCTTATGGCACTTTTCCACTGTGAACCCTACACGGCTCTACTCGGCACGCTTTGGCTCGACACGACTCTACCCACTTGCCGGACCAGCCCGGTTGTGTTTCCACTGCCAGCCGTTACTAGTCGGGACTAGTTGAAGTGGGTGGAGTTGGCGGAGTG
>JAQQZY010000017.1:18776722-18788985 GCA_030068375.1 Ostorhinchus rueppellii | reverse complement strand
TGTTTACATGGCATTTATGACTCCGACCTTAGTCGAGCTAAGGCAATAATTTGATTTTCTCACCATGCATGTAAACGGACTGACTGACACAAGAGGGGGCCAACGAGGTCTTGAAGAGTGCTGTGTGTGTCCATATCACCTACACATGGGTGTCTGTGGCTCAGGAGGCATAATAACCAGTGGGTTGGTGGTTTGAATTCTGTCCTAGTCATGTGCCGTTGTGTCCTTGGGCAAGACACTTTACCCACCTTGGATCCAGTGTCACTCACTGGTGTATGAATGAGTATGAATGTTCGGTGGTGGCCAGAGGGTGGCAGATTGACAGTCACACTTCTGTCAGTTAGATTTGTAGCAGATGTGGCTACAAATTTGGTTTATAATGCAGATCAATATAGAGCTTTGGGCGCCTTGTAAAGTGCTATAGAAATCCAATCTATTATTTTTGTTATTTATATGCAGATGATATCCAGTTGTACTGCTCCTTTAAAGAATCAGAGTTATAGAAATTGTCCTCCTTAACCAGCTGTCTGACTTCAATTAGCATCAAACGGTGGTCAAGTGATCATTTTCTTCAACTGAACTGGGACAAGACTGAGACTTTGATTATTGCTCTGGAAAATCATATCTTTCTGATTAGACATCACTTTCCATCCATCCAGTCGAGTCTTCAGAGTCTGGGCGTTGATTTTGATTCTGCAATGTCATTTGAGTGTCGCATAAAACATTGCTTGGGGACTGTTTTTTTTTTTTCTTCTGATGAACATTTATAAGCTTAGAACCTTGGTGTCAAAGGTAGAACTTCAAATGATCATTCACACTTTTATTTTTTCCTGCCTAGACTACTGTAACAGCTTTTTTACTTGTCTGAGCCTGAAAGATCTTCATTGCTTTCAGGAATTGCTGTTCAGAACTCTGCTGCAAGACTTTTAAGAGTATACATCACAGTGGTTTTCACAGGATTACACTGGCTCCAATTGGTTAATTTTAGGATTCATTCATCTTCTGAAACGCTTTGTCCTCGAGGGTTCCTGGGGGTGCTGGACCCTATCCCAGCTAACCATTAGGCAAAGGTAGGGTTAACCCTGGACATGTTGCCAGTTCATTACAAAGCTTCATTTTAGTAGGATTAATTTTCAAAATTTTAGTTGTCACTTTTAAAGCTTTAAATGGTCAATCCCGTTTACATTAGCAGTTGCTAAAATTACTTAATGCCACACGTGCTCTTAGATCCTTGAGTCAGTGTCTGCTGGTCATCTCCCACACCCACTTCCATACCAGAGGGGATTGAGCCTTTCACACAGTGGCCTCAGACTATGGAATGCGTTGTTACTGTCATTTTACATTTTAAATTCTGCTAAGGGTTAAAAAATGCTGATGAAGACCTTGTTGTTTAGACAAGCTTTTAGTTAACTGTGAAGTTTATGACAATTTATGTTTTTTGGCCTGTCTATGCAGCTGTGTGGCTTCTTCTGATCTGACTGTAAAGCACTTTGTGAATTCTTTCTGTGAAAAGTGCTGTATAAATAAGCTTTATTTACTTACGTTCTTACCCTTTTTTTTCTTCCCCATGAGTCATCATGACTGTTGTCATGCCAACCGAGGAGGAGGCAGATGATGATGTCCAGTAACATACTAAGGTTGCAATTTTGAATTTTAGAGTATTTCAATGACTGCCCTATAAAGGGTTAACCAATTCCACCATTTACATGCTTTTCAGGTTAACAGAAGGCTTGGATGTGAGGTATTTGGTGCTGAAGGAAAAGTGATATTGAAAGTTAAGACACAAAGCTCAACACTATGTGTGGTAAATGTGTAAGACTAACAAGATTAGATGAATTAGTGTCTTATGCAAATATCTGATAAAGTTTAGCATTTTACTGTGTCAGTAAAATGATTTGACATAAGCTCACATATCACCCCCTATAATCCCCACCTCAGCCCTGTTGAAATATGGTCATTTCTCCAAGGAACCCACATGGTAAATGGACTTTCACTTTCACAGAGCTTTTCTACTTCCGTGGGGATTCAAAGCACTTTAAAATGTGTCACATTCATCCATTCACATATGCATTAAACAGTCACTGAGAGCCTTTTGTGGTTCAGGGTTTTATTCAAAGACATGTGGGGTCAGGGATCAAACCATTCTATGTCTGTAGACTAAATTGCCAAAAAGACCAAAACACAAACTCCTGGCTTCAAAACTGCAGTTCAAAGACCAATGCCATAGCCTCCATCCACCTCCTATACACAGGCTAGGGGCCATGCTTGAGTCCAAGTTAATTCTACATGGGATTCTTGAGATATTGTCCATTCTTTCAGAACTGGTGTGTGAGTTCTTGGGATATGGTTAGTAATGTCTTTTGTGCCATCACAGTAACCTTGACTTATGACCTCAATCACATTTCATACCATCCTTGAGTCCAAGTGAACACTGGGCCTAATTTAAAAGGAAGAAATGAAAAAAAAAAAAAAATGTGTCACTGTGTTCCCAAGTAAACTGATGGCTAAACAGACAGACAGCATGTATGACTACAACAATGCCTACAGCCCTGGTTATCACCAGCACAAAGGCATAAAGAGACAGATTTTTGTAGTTGTACTTTCACTAACATCTCTACCAGCGCTGTCCTCAAGCAAGAAGAATGTCCACTCTGCAGTTATGGGGGCTGATACGGCTGCACAACGATTTTTATTGGTCCAATAACACAGCGGCTTAATAAGTGTAATCTGTCCGCTAGCCCAAAGGTTAAAGCCCAGCAATATATCATTGTCCCACTGCTATATTGCCGATCTGTAATTGCCTTGCTGGTGGCTTAATTGTTGAGGTGTACGTGGAGATCATTTGGAAATGATCCATCACTTAGTACTGTAATAATGAGTTTCCAATGGTCGGCTGGGCTGAGGCAGCCTCCCTGGCTCCCCACAGAGGGAGTTGTTGAACCACAGCGCTGCACTGTGTAGTGAGGCGCAGCAGAGTGGAGACTGTGCGTGTGAAGGGGATTTCAGGTTGGTTTGTTTTTGTGTATGTGTGAGTATTACTCAGAGTAACACTCTTAATCAAACCAGCTCTATCCCCTTGTGTCTTGCAATTTGTAAGTACAAATCTGCATTGCACAGAAATCTGCATACAGAACATTTCTAATCCATAAAGCCGCATCATTTAAGATTACTATGAAGAGAGATTGAACTGTCTATTCTGTCTCTGTCACACACGAAAAATAAGCTGAAATGCCCCCATTTAAAAGAAGGGGCATCCACTTTAAGCATCCTGCCTCAGGGCTGCAGCTTTAGATCATTTCTCACTGGATGCTTGCTCCAACAAACATCACGTCCACCACTTACCCACTGGAAACGCACAGAACTCCAATTTGCAATTTTCACATTTTAAATGTCAACCTGCTGTTGATTACGTGGTCTGCTTTGCCATTAAGGCAGCGTCTCAAACGAATTTAGTGCAGTTGCAGTGCAAAGGTTACAAGGTGCTGTTTTTGAAAGGTGCCTATTTTCATAATAAAATGCACAGGATTTCTGCATCCAGACAACAATGACAATGAGATTTGGGCAGTTTCAGCTAAACTGGAAACTTGCATAATGTCGATTGATGAGCTACAAGGAGGGAAAAAAGAGCTCTTTCTTTTGCTGAACTTCATAAAGTGACATGTAATGATGGATTGAATGACAGGAAAAATGGTACAAAAAGCTTAGAGGCGGTTGATAGTAGCTACTGCCGCTGTCATTATGAAATATTGACATCGTACAGTGTCTCCAAAAACCTCTATATGTGTGGATTTACAAAATGAAGTGAAAAAGTTGTCTCCTGTCTACTCTGACTAAACCAATTTACATTTGCTTAATGCTCTCCACCAAGGCAGAGAGCCATACTGTGGTGACAGCAGCACCATAATGAGATATGTTCTATTGGTTTGTTTACTGTGATATATTATAATCACCCCATGTTTTGTTACATTTGGTACATCAGAGATGCTATTTCTGTAATATTGTCTTTCACTGTCCCTGATACAAAACAACATAATTGGTCACTTTATTATACAGTAAAGCATGTTTATGCTGCATGTTTTGCCCTCAAGAACAAAAAACTATTTATTCAATAGTAAGGACTAGTTAGTGTGGCCTTGTGTTCTCTGTCTCTCTCAGCCCATATTAAGTCATACAAATGTCCTCTGAATCCATCCAATAACACAGAAAATGTGTTTATAACTACATTACCAATTCTGAATGGCTAAAAGAAAAATCACCAAGTATAAAAATAAGTCTCAAAATCATGAAACAATACACAGTGTTCTGACACCATGCCCAATTGTGAGATGTTGTCAAAGAAATAATTCTCAAATACCAGAGCGAAAGGACACTGAACTAATGAATCAACCCCCATCCTCTCAATCTGCAACACAATGGTATTTTTTTTTCTCCACTGATACGATGCATTGAGACCAATTTTTTCCTGATCAAGTACAAGAACAAGTACTTACATTTGAGTACTTGGCAATACCGAGCACTGATATAAGTACCTAATAATCCCATTACAGTTCTTAGTTCCTTTTGAAAATGCACTTTACTGTCGTGGTCATTAGTCTGACAAAAGTGAAAAAAGTGCTGCTACTGACATTTAATGTGTTGAAATGAGCATTTCTAAATCAATCCACCAGGGGGCGCTGCACTTACTTAGCCAAACTGGACAAATACCACGAACAACAGTAATGTTTTATGAGAAGAAGAAGAAAGTCAGTAATAACAAACACGGAAACGACAGAGGCAACACTAATGTGGATACTAATCTTGCAGTGTTTCCACTGGTAAGGATTAAAAGTGAAGCTTTAGGAGGGAAAAGACAAATGAGCATTAAGTTTCATTTTCACTACTCCTGTGGCAGTCTGCACCGCTCCTTACCCCCATCGTATTATAAGTAGGACGTAAACTGGCTCAGCCCTGGGTAGTTTCATAAATATGTCAGTAGTTTTTCACTAACTCACACAGTCGCTCTTTCAACAGATCCTCTACCTCCACAGTTCCCGGTGGTATTCTCCATCTGGGTACGCATCCGAGAGTACCTGGTAAACTAACAGAACTGCGTACATATCCCTCTGTGTCTTTAACATTACTTGCAGTCAGCATAACTTTTGTCGCTGTCATTTATTAAGTTAAATCTTCACACTGCTGACATTCCTCCTCCGTTCCTGCTGCACTGAACTATGAATGTCACGCTGCCGTTAGTGGTATCGGCGCAGTTGTATCAGAGTACTTTTACAGGTATGAGTACAAGTACTAAAACTGAGTATTGGACCCGATACCCAATACTGGGATCGGTATTGGTCCATCCCTAGATATAACATAACAAAATTGACTTACTAACGTAACCGAATGTAAACGCTCTAGTCTTCCTGTTAAAATAGTCTTAGGTACGGTGTAGAAGTTGAAACCAGATGAATTCAGATCAAGTCATGGCCAAGGCCACAGTGTCTCAATACCAAGAAAAGACCAGGACTGATTAGAAACACAACATATGCATTAGAGCAACCTGGTTTTTACAAATATTTAATACTGAGATGATGTGAGAGGTGATACGCTTCCCTTTGCCGCTGAGTAGCAGAATGAAGGAGCCTGCAAAAAACCGAATCAAGCAAAAAACTTTCACACCTAAAAGAGATATTTTACAGAGTTTTTCCAAGCAACATTAATGATGCTGTCAAATAACAATCACAAAATGCAACAGAAATGTATTGACATCCCTTCAGCTGTAATAATGCACCCGAGGCTGACAGCAGACAGAAGTGTGTGTCCAGAGATCCAAAAAAATGACATCCTATCCCAAACACTTTTTCTTCATGGGTTTTAACAAGGATGGTGAGAATTCATAAGGACTTAGGGAAAAACACTGCAGTGATGAGAATCTGACGGTAATTGCATTAGGTAGATGTAACGTGGGTCGGCAGCAGTGAAACTACAATACCATGAAGATGGACCATGTGTTTTAATGCAGTACATAAAAATGAGTACTGCAGTAAAAATGGAAATTTATCACCAAGTTTGGAACAGAAATAAGGAGCAATAAAGGCTGGAAATGCACTAGTAGTCAGTCACATACATCCCCCTTTCCACTCCTATTTGTCCGTATAGATCCTGAATCAGCACAATAGCATCAAAATACTAAATCTATGCAAAATAAGCATTAAGTTATAAATTATGTCCATTAATCTACTTTAATATGGGCTAGATTGGAACCTTTGGTGGGCTAGTTTTGGCCTACAGCCCATATGTTTGACACCTATGCCCTAGACCTTTACAAAGTGGTGTTGAGACCAGCGTCAAGACCTGGAGCGATCTGAAGGACTGCAACACTAGTTGGGTGAGAGCTCAAGTGAAGTAAAAGTTCCTTGCAGGTATTTAAGTTTTACATTAGAAAATGTTCCTGGATTGGCAAAATTTTAGAAAAATTTCCTAATTTTAGCAAAAATAATACATGCTCACTTAAGAATGAAAGGAGTTAATGAATAAATTCAGCTATAGTGAACTTTGACCTCGAGTGACTCATCAGAGGAATATTCCCATGAACACAAAATAATGGCTGGTAACAGAAATTTGGAAACATTTTATTTAACAGCAACAAAAAGCTCAGATTATTATATCACCTACTACATCACCACCTTCTGTTGACACTACAAATTTGGTTTCTTCACACCAAACCCTACTTACAAAAACACCCACAAATCACATTATATTTTATTAGACTTTTCAAACAAGTGTACTTTAAAGTCCCTCGATTTTTACAGAAGCAATCCATTTCTGACCTGGAATACCCAGAAGACAAAACTGCTGAAAAGCTGTAAAACGCTCCAGTGCCACTTCTTACTACTTTCATTTTCACAGCTTCAGCAGGCACTTTCTGTCGTGCATAATGTGTTTACAAAGAGACTTCGGAATGTCCTTTACACACACTTTAATTAAATGCAACAAAATAAGCCACAAGTGAACCAAAACAGTAATGAGCCAAATGAATTAACTTTAAGAAGGGTTGAGTTGAGGCTCAAACAGAAAAGAAGGTCAGAGTATCGAGAAAGTGCAAAAACAATTTTACAACTTAAAGACTAAATATGCTGAGAACACATGAAAGTGTCAATAATATGTAGCTTAAATGTACAATTTTGCTGACTAAATACACAGTTTAATTTGGCAACCTGTAACACTCTACCCCTGTAGGAAACATGGCTGACATAGTGCCTGTTTGTATGACCATAAAAGTCTGGGAACTGGGAGGAATCAGATAATTGTAATAATCCGATCTAATGCATTTACGTGTACTTCATAAATCTGATACCCAATAAATTCTTGCTTAGACACTCCAGTTCATTATCAGATATTTTTATTTATTTTTATAAATATTTTTCTTGGATTTTCATCCACTGTAATATCTAACATGTACAATATTTCCAAGTGTCCTAGTTGAAAGATAATAGATAGTTGTCTTTATGCAATATATTTTGAGAACAATAATTTTAATCTAATCTAAATGGCTTCTCTTCCCACGCAACACTGAAAGGAATGACAGAATTAAACAAAACTCAAACACAAAAAAAGAAATACCCCCCCCAAAAAAAAAACCCAAAAAACCCCCAAAAAAACACAAATGAGGACTGCTGCATTTGCAATAAACTATTATTGCGTTGTCAGATTTATTTCGAAGTATGTATGTGCATAGTGATGACAGACTCAAACTTCCTGTTTTTGTCTTCCGCTCATGTTTGTCTATGTAACTTGTATGTGAAGATGTAAAAGAACAGAATATATCAGATCAACCTGTTTACGTGCAGGAAGACTAAGGAGTAGTGTTGTAGTACGAGATCGGTCTTGGTCTTGAGTCCGGTCTCAGGTGCATTTTTACTCAGCTTTGTCTCAGTGTCAGACTGTGCGGACTCAGGATTTTAAAATGAGACTAGTCAAGATCACTGCTGTTAAGTAATTGCTCATGCCACTAATTAGAGTGAAAATGGATCTCTTTCAAAGTAACCAGCTATTGGTTGCTTGATTTGTTTCCCACAGTTCCCCAGCAACGGCTACATACAGACACACCAAATGAGTGACAGCACTCCCCCACTCCCACCCCCTCCCTCACACATGTGGTGAGAGTGAAGGAAGACCAGGAGAAGGTGTTTACATGTCCGGCAGCAGTGATGTCTGCAAACTCATTAGTAATAAAGTTTAGTTTCTAAAACCCCAAATAACACATCTGTAAAACAAAACGAAATCTGCAGAACCAAACTGAACCAAAAACAGGACAAAAAATAAGGCATATATTCATGAGTTTGTTTTGGATGGTAAGAGACAAACATCTTGTCTGTTTTGAGTCTTTTTTTATTACATTTTATTCAGTCTGCTTATGTCCCCATCCTTTTAATGCTGGGATTCTGTGAACGAAACAGCTGCTGTTCGGTTGATGGATGCGGGATTTTTGACACAGAAAAATAAAATAAGAACTGAGATTTTCTGCATTGTGATGCTTTGAAAATAGTGCAGAGAGTGTTTATTGCCGTTACTGTTCTTTAAATAGAAAATTCTTACTTTGTTCACTCTTCGAATCATTTTTCATTGTATATGCGGTCTTGGTCTTGATTTCGTCTTGACCCTTAAAAGTCTTGGTCTAGTCTTGGTCTCGGATGGTGTGGTCTTGACTGCAACACTACTTAGAAGTATTGGAGACAAATCCAGGTGTGTTAATGTGATTTGTCATAATTAGATTACTGCTGTTATCTGATAAAGCATATCAGATTATCCTGTTTACTTGGTCACTTGAATAATATGACAACTCCAGAAATCAGATAATGATCAGAGTAATAGTGTACATGTAAAAAGGCTCAGTGTGGCTCAGAACAAACTCAGTCTTAACAGTTTAAGAACACTGAGAAACAGCCAATAACAAACTTAGATATGAGTTTAATAGAGGTGTAAAAATTAATTGATTTGCATCGATGCATCAATTCTACGGCCGTCAATACAATGCATCAATGTGTCCGTGCATATATCGATTGTATGCGACTACTTTGTTGCTTGTTTGCCCAACTACTTTTTTCAGCGTCCACTCAGAAGCAGTACCCACTCCCATACTGTGTGTGGCGCTGTGGTAAAGCTCTCGTGACAGCTTTCCCACACTTCAACTTGACACTTAAAGCCCAAATTACACCGGGTGCGGTCTGTCTCTACTCCGCTGTGGAGCAGATCCGTTTCAATTATAATCAATGCATGTATTTCCACCAGCTGCGGGACAGCTGCGAATCTGGTCTGCCGACCTCCAGCAGACCAGACCAGACTGACTACAGCGCAGCAATTCTGCAAACAGCAGATCGTGCGGGACAGGAAGTTCAGCACAAACACAAAATAAAAGTTCTGTAGATTTTTCCAAATAAAATAAACCGTGTCAACAATGGAAAAGTACTACCTGGAAAACGTAAAGGGCGGAGCCAGACCTGAAGTCAAAAGTTCAGTCTTCACCCCAGGTCTTTGTTTGCTACTACTGATCCTCCGAATGGATGGAGACATCTGTAAATAGTAAACTTCCCCATCTGCATATCGCACGACTATACGTTAAATCGCGAGAGCTCGTTGTTCCGCTGCAAGGCGGAGCCGCAATGCTTCGTACCACAGACGGATCCAGTGAGAGTTGACGCATATCGGATGACGGAGCAGTGCACAGATGGACCGGATACGCATCCGGTGTAATCCCAGCATTACTTCAAACATTGGAGTAGTGTCTTTCAAGAGCGAGCAAGATGCATCAGGCAGCAGGAACGGAGCAAAGTGAGTTCCATAGTCCAGCCAGCAGTAAGTCTTGGGTGTGGAAATATTTTGGCTTCAGAAAAACAAACGGAGCATTGGTATAAGATGTTGCTGTTTGCAGAGACTGTAATTGCGAAATAAAATACTGCGGCAATACGTTCGACCTCTCAGCTCACCTGAAAAGGCGTCATGGCATTGATGGCGATTCCCCAGAGAAAAAAACGAGATTCCGTGGCCACATCACTGACCCCGCTTTCCCCGTTTTTGACAAATAAGAACTGTAGATGCCAATCTCTGTGGTTTTGCTTTTGTTTCTTTAACATTGAATGGACTGTACTAGACTCATGTGCTTGATTTTTGTTCCTTTCTGTTCTTATTGCACTATTACTCATTTGCTAAGTAACTGTTTTGCATTTTCTGCTATAGCTCAAAAATATAATGTGAATAATAATAGTTTACCAGTTGTGTCAAAAGCAAAAGCAGGGCTGATTTATTTGCACTATAGTGTTCTCTTTTGTTAAGTAACTGTCCTGTGCACCTGCTGCTATAGGTCAGAGTTAGACCATGTGTGACCACAATTACCTCACGCTCAGAGAGATAAAATTATGATTTTGAAATATTATCATTTGTTTAAAAAGCAAGAGTACGACTGATGTACCTGCACTTTAAAGACTTCACTTTTTCCTTTTTTTATTGAAGTTTGCACTGTTATTGTGTGAAGCAAATTGAATAAAATGTAAATATTAAATTCCTTTGATTGGTTTCTTTGAAACTTTAATATTGCAATAATATCGAGAATCAAATTGAATCGATGGGGAATTCTGAGGTATCGAAAATAATCGAATCGGAGGCTTAAGAAATCTAAATCGAATCGAATCGCCATGAAGGCTGCCATTTACACCCCGAGAGTTTAATTATACCGCCCAACAAACACAATCCTCCCTGAGCCGTGTCATCAACAACGCCAGAAACAAATGAAAGCACAAGCAGGTTCTTATCTGACATACGAGTCTGAAGGGGGTGAACAGAGGAGGAGTCTGACACAGGTGTCAGAAACGTTATTTGTCTCCAAAGCAGTTGATGACCAGTCCCTTGAAGGTTGATGGCAAACCAACAAGTACTTACTGAAGTGTTTCAAATGAGAAGCACAGGCTGAAGGGTAAAGGAATAGTGTTTAAACATCACATCAAGAATGAGCACAATGTCCAAAAATCCAGAATCATTCATATTCACTATTCATTCATTCATTCATTCATTTTCTATACCTGCTTTATCCTCACTAGGGTCACGGGGGTCGCACGGAGCCTATCCCACCTACTTAAGGGCGAAGGCGGGGTACACCCCGGACAAGTTGCCAGTTCATCACAGGGCTCATATTCACTATTTACAGTTTCAAAATATCTCTGTATCTCTGTATAGTATTATAACAACCAACATGCTTCTTGACCTCACTGAGACAGGAGCTTGATGCCATATTTAATGTTTGTGGAAATTACCAAAAATAGTAACTTGCCCAATAAAGGGTTAAATTTGACTGGACGATAAACCAAGAAAAAAAGGTGTGGCTGAGCCAATTACAATGCAGCAAATTAAAACATGACAAATCACTAATGTTTAACCTCAAATATAGTCTAATCTTTAATGTAATAAAAATTATTATAAAATTATACTGTGTGCATGAACTGCATGAAACCTTATGGTTCAGTACAAGTCGCACTTTCATGCTGTGTACCCGAGTCTGTAACGGAGTACGCTGGACCCCAGAGTCTGCTTTATTTTATCATTGTGAATGCAAACATTCTGAGCTCGAGTACCGTACCCGAGTGCAGCTGAGAAGATAGTCCTGGGTACGGACTGCGTGTGCTCACGGAAACATCGATATATCAGGAACAACGAAGGTCGCTCTTCTTCACTTTTCCTCAAACAGGCTAACAGACAAATGAGTATTGCCACCACTGTAGACAGATGAACAGAACAGTCGCTCAGTTGATGATGTAAGGCAGGGGCGTCAAACTCATTCTCCTCTAGGGACCATTCAGCCTAATTTGATCTCAAGTGGGGCAGACCCATAAACTAATAACATAATAACCTATAAATAATGACAACCTCTTCTCTTTATTTTAGTACAAAAAAAATTAATTATGAAAATATTTACATTTACAAACTATCCTTTCACCAAAAAAGTGAATAACCTGAAAAAATATGGAATTTTATGAGGAAAAATAAGTGTAACTTTAACAATGTTATGCCTCAAGTTAACATTTGTATATGTGCATTACACACATTTTGATCAGGTAGAATATTGTTAGAAATTTGGAGTTTGGAACTTAAATAAGAAAAAATTCTCATTCAGTCTCTCATTTGCCCAGCTCTTCTTGGCAGTTCTTTGAGGTTCAACTGGACAAGTTTTGCTCTTTTGAAGCTAAACTAGTCCAGGTGAACCTTGAAGAACTACCAAGATGAAATGAGTTTGTTTC
>JAQQZY010000017.1:18737992-18749126 GCA_030068375.1 Ostorhinchus rueppellii | reverse complement strand
ATAAATAAAGTTTATTATTATTATTATTATTATTATTATTATTATTATTATTATTATTATTATTATTATTATTATTTAGCGACAGTATAATCATTACAGTTCTTGTGACAGTTGCAACACTTTTATTAAAGCAGCAACAGGAAACACATGCACTTCTTCAAAAAATGATAAAAAGAAGGCGTAGAAACTGTCGGATTAATAATTTGAGTGTTTTGCGATATTTGTCTGTACTGCCCATGCCACCTATGAGCTTCCGAAAGCCGTGTATGAAAGTCCGCAGGAGAGATTGGTGGCAGAGGGTTGTTCTTCAGGAGTTTTCTGACGTTGACTGGAATGACACGTGCTTCCTTCACCAAGCTCTTGTTGCTACCGGAATGTTTGGCTACATGTAAACCTGGCTACTGTGCTGATCTTTAGCATCTTATCCATAGACTAGCAAATTCCCATGCCATCTGAAAACATCTAACGGGAACTAATGCTAGCTTTATGAAACAGGAAGCGGTTAATATGTTATGATGTCCAGGTCTATTTAGAGCAGCTCTGTATTTGGTCATGAAGCTGAGCCATGGACCAAACACGACTTCTGATAAGTCCTTTTGTCTTTGCCATCAAAATAACCAAACTCCCCAAACATGCAACTGATAAGAAACAAGAAATCCACTCCACTGTCATACAAAACAGTCATAAAACATCCGAACATCAGGTACCTGAAGGTTTAATGAGACGTAGTTGGACTTAGCAGTAAACTGAATGCTTCACCCTCCCCTACCCTAACAGCCAAAGTTCTAGTTTTCTTTGGCTGCTTTAGAATTTTTACATGACAGAATATTTAATTTGTGCTCCATTAAAACATAGGTGACAGTAATGCACTTGAACACTGGATGCCAACCATCACAAAATAAAAAGGGGAAAAAAAAAAAAAGTTGTTCTATCATTTGTGAAAAGACTTCCTCTGGTGACATAAATGCCTCATTCAAAACATGATTAGTCTTTTTTCAGGAGAAAATACACCAGTGAAAACAAATGTCAGAATATTAGAATCCTTTTCTGCAATTAGATTTCCCAAATCACACAAAGTCAAAACCCCCCCCCCCCCCCAAAAAAAAACGAAGGCTTTAATTCAATACTATTTTTTTCCATAACAGGCAATGAACATCATTGAGAAAAAGAAAGAAAAAATACAAAGATAAAACATAACAAAGCACAAAGAGACAGAACACGCATATTATGACTGTAAATGTCCAACTAAAATAATACATCTAAAGAAGGAAACAACATATACAGGAGTTATACAGGAGTAATATGGAATTTAAGCAGCGAAGAAATCTTAACCAAAATATTCAGTGACTGGAGTCCATCTTTTCAAAATTGGATGCCACCCACCACAAAAAAAAAAAAGGAAATTGCTTGTTGTGATCATTTGTGGAAACATTTCCTCTCTTGATATAAATGACTCATTCAAAACCTGATGAGTGTTTTTTCAGGAGAAAGTACTCCAATAAAAACAAATATCTGAATATTATAATCCATTTCTGCAATTAGAGTTTCCTAAATCACACAACATCTAAAAAAAAACCTAAGCTTTTATTCAAGATTTGTGTTTAAAAAAGAAGTAAAAAATCACCCTCATCTTACTGTTCAAATAAATGAGGTGCTAATCTGTGATGGAAGTCCACTTTTCTTTTCATCCACAGAGGCAGATTAAAGCTTTGCCTCTTGCTTTTGCTGAATCTGTTTACACTGTCCAAGTTGATTGAAAAAAAACAACAACAAAAAAAAAAAAAAAAATCTGTTTTGGGGTAGAATCCCCCTTTAATGTGTTTTCCCTGGATGAGAGCGGAGCACATCTTGCACACAGATGATAACCAATGATAGGACAGAAATCCTTTCAATGACCTTCCAAGCATTCAGTCATTCACTTTGAGGTGTAAAATAGACCAATGAATGGAGGAGAGGCTCTGCTTTAATTCAACTCTAAATTGCAAACCCAAATGAGTAGAGCATTAAGTGAACAATAGCAAGGTGCAGGACCCTGCTCTGGGTTCTGTGACACAACAGTGCCACCTGCTGGTCAGGTTCTATCCTGCTGACTGAACACTACTTGAACCTTTATGTACAGCATTAAGGTGCACTTTATCTGTAACAAAATCTATCTGCAGCCTTGCTTCATTTCTAATTTGTGTGATTTTATGTGTCAGTATGCTGTAGTTAGTATTTTCTGCTTCACTGCCTTTTTAAGTATTTTGCTGCCATTACAAAATGTTCTTGAGAGTGAGGTAAAGTGGTCATGTTCCTAATTCTGAAACTGAATTTAACCCATAAAGACCAGAACTGCTTTTGTGGCAGCTCCCAAATTATTTTTTTTCTCTATTTTTAACCTTTCTCAAGTGATTTATCACCATTTACTCTAATATTATACTCTGTATTTTGCATTGTTAAGTGAAAATCTGGTATTTTCCTATGTTTAATGTACTAATTATAGATGTTCATTAAAGCTCCGATTAAAATTGAGGGTTCTTATATCTAAAACAGAGAAAACTGAAGAAAAATATAATTTTTTTCTGCAAAATATCATGAACTGAACATAACCCAAGTGTGTCCATCCACTGTTATTGATCTGACTCTATGGGTTTTACCGGTGAATCAATGTTGTAGATGATGACAGTGTTTTTATGTTCACTATGGAGCCTCTGAACATCCAAATGGAACATATCTAATAACCATGAAAAGATGATAAACTGTATTTTTACACCAATTATTTACATGGATTGAGGGAATTAGTGGATCAGCAGTTATTAAACATTTTATACCAGTGAATGATTTTGATGGATATTTGGGACTTTATGGGTTAAAATACACTAAACTCCAGTTTTGTACCACCAGCATATTTTTCATCAATCCATATTCTGAACCACTTTATCCTCGAGACGGTCGCTGGGGTGCTGGAGCCTATCCCAGCTACCTACGGGGAAAGACAGGGTTCACCCTGGATGTGTTGCCAGTTCATCACAGAGGATGGGTTATTTAAGTATTATATTCAAGTGCATTCTCATTAGAAATTGTGATAAATTATTATGTTTAAAATGCATGTGATGGGGTCAAAGGTATTATATTATTAGTAAGATAAGATGCACAGTGAATTGTATTAAACGTGAAAAAGGTTTAAATCTGACTGTTAATTGAAGTTGGAACCATGTATGTGTGAGGCTGAAGTGCTGAACACGACACCACCACATCACCCCAGTGCATACGACATGTAGGTGTCTTCAAGTCCAATGTAAGTAGAAGTTACAAAAACACAATTTATACAATTTTCATGCTATTTGTCTAAGTGTATACTTAAAGACACTCTTAATGACACCTTAAATGTACATATAGTTATCTTTAATGATTCTTGCATCATATTTTACTCCTGTTTAATTCCTGTTTTTCCTTATCTTTTATGTTTTTTGTCACTTGACAGGCAGACAAACTAATATGACTGGTCTTAATGTCTTCCATACGGAAGCCAGATTCAGTCATGCCGTTCAAAAAGTTATTAATATTGTTTTCTTGTGATAACGACATAATTTTATCAAGCATTGAGTGCAATGAAGCCTGGCCAAATGTCTTCTTAAGTGACGCACACTGATGTGTATGTTGTCATTTACAGAAAGGCACGCTGCTATCTCAGGCTGTGTCAGTCCTTGGTTAAATAAATGGACAATACGATGATCCATTTCTGCTTCTGTGGTGCTGTCTGTGTACTGTGAAGTGACTTCCCTGTCATTTATTGCCTACAGAACCTATTGAATTATGTCGTTATCACGAAAAAACCATATAAAAAACTGTTTGAACGGCATGATCGAATCAGGCTTCCATAAAATAGTGCCATGTGCATACTGTTGACAAATTGTTTTGATCATAATGTTAAATGTTGTATCTGTCACTTCCAGATGCCTTTCAATAAACATTTTGTGACTTTGTTGAGGCATAATATTGTTAAAATTGCGCTTATTTTTCTGAAGAGTTTTCAGGTTATAGACATGTTTTATGAAAGGATAGTGTGTAAATGTAAACATTTTCATAATGTTATTTTGCTGTTTTTTCTGCTGAAGAGCAAAGTGAAAAATTTTGAGTCACCAATATTTAGTTATTATTCTTTTTACTATTTTGGCCTGAAAATGAGTTTGGCATCCATGATGTAAACTATCAGCTGACACACACATGAACATCATAGGACAGTGTTATTTTTGTGCGACTGTTAAAATAAACATCTGTGAGTTTTAGTTTGAAGAAGAAAACTTGATTCTATGAGACAGATGTGTGGAAACGATGAGCTGTAGACTTTATTCAGTGACGGATCCAGTCTGTGGATTCAGAGGTTTGGTTCATTGGTGGTTTTGGTCTAAGTAAGTGTGTTCTGGTACCAGACTGACCCCTGCTGGTCAGAGTTGGAATATGAATACTACACAGGATACCACCAATCGATCCTTACCTACTTTATGTCTTTTTTTTCATATTTTTTGTTGAAGTGTATGAAAAGGAGTAAAGGCAGTCAAATATAACAAACAGTGTTAACATTAAGCACATTAGTATACACCATTAGAATTAAATTTACCCTTTTTGGAAACAAATAACAATCAATGAAGCCCAACAAACAGTACAATGAAAAGAATGTAAAATAATTAAACTGGTCATCTAAACATAAGAATAAATAAATAAGGGGGGGTATATTGTCTCAAAAAAAAAATCCATAAACGTTGCCATTTATTGTAGAATTTGTTCAAGTTCCCCCGTTTTAAATATCTAATTTCCTCTACTTCTAAAACTTATTTGCTTATTTTATTACTTACAGGGTTCCCACAGAGTCTCAAAAAGTCTTGAATTTATAAATCTGCCTTTAATACTTTAAAACAAACTCAAGGTATTAAATTTCATCTTGTTCTGTTTCCATAAACCTGTTGGCTGTGTTGTGTTTAAATGTTCTGTTAAATGTCCAAACTGAAAAGAAACTAACACTAGTCGACTCAGTCCCACCTGCTCCAACCCGACAATTTATACTGAAATTAGGAACTGATTATCGCTAACTTTGGAGCCCCTGGTGGGAAGTGACTCTGAACGATGGGAATCAAACATTGGAGTAAATAAATACATTTTCATAAACTGTAGGAGTTGCAAATTTTTGCCAGTATGGCTGAGAAATGGGCATTAAATTATGTTCTAATTTGTCTTAAAAAGGTCATAAAAACACTTGAATTGAACTTGTAGAAATATGTAAGAACTTCATACTTACCCTATTACTTTATTGATCCCAATCTGTGCAATTGCAGTGGAGCAGCATGTGTCTCAGTAAAATCAGAATAAAACAATTAAAATAAAAAAATAAATAAAAAAAAACCAAGACAAGAGCAAACACAAAACACAAAATTAAAAGTATAAAAATACAACAGGTAAAACAAAATAATAAAAATATCTGTAAATATTATATACAGTGAGTGATATTGCGTTCCACAGTTCACATAAACATGTTTTGATCTTTCGAAAAGTGAATCATCACTAAAGTGTAATAACAGTAAAATAAACCAAATGATCTAAGTTTTCTAATTGATGTTTAAGTTGCATTGATGCGTTGCCTCATGCAGTGAGTCAATACACAGAAAACACTCAACCCTGGTGATTGGTAAGTCATCGAATTAAAAGTGCACAGGCATTTGACATCCAGCCTGTTCAAGTTGGAATGAAAGCATGAGTTATAGATGAGCTGGTGTATTTGCATATGGAGTGGGGAGGCAGATCCAATTAGAAGTGATCGCTCCATACACATCTGGACACTCATTCTAATGCACTTACAATGAGATACTAGTGTTGAGCATTAAGTCTGAAAGACATTTACATAATGGTGTTGTTCCAGTTTGATCAGGCTTAGGTGTAGAAGCAATTAGTTAACAGTCACAAAGAAGAGCCTGGAGAGGAACTAACACAAGACAGATGAGGAGAAAACAGAAAATAAAGCATTAAAGGGGCGTGAACCTACAAATTCAACTGGCTCATGCTAAGGTCTTTTCTATTTAACCCTTAAAGGCCTCATAAAGCAACAGCGTCCAAAACCATCTACTGATCTAAATTGTTTAATACCTGTTGATCCATTAATCTTATCAATCCATGTCCATAATTGGTTTAAAATACAGTCAAGTCTGCACAAGTCACCAACCAGTGCATCCTTGCTTTAAGCTAGCTGACAAGAACAACATCCATATATCCCACGTGTTTTTGCTTTACGCCAACTTTCATTGGAACAGTATTTGGGCCACGACTGATGATGTTTCACAAGAACATGAGAGCGGAAGAACAGACAAGAACGCACACAGAGAAATGGCCAGTGTTACATTTCAAATTGTGGACAGCTCTGATTGGCTGCTTCTGCATGGTGACAGCCCCGGAATGGGCGGGAAATAAAAGTGTGAAAGTGTAGAACTGCATTCAGTGTTCCTACATCTGTCCTGAAAACTCCCATCATGCTCTGCTCTTGACGTCTGAAGACGCAGATGGATGCGATGGTTTGTTCGCAGTGTCGGCGTGCGGAGCCTGAGGCAGCAAAACAAACGACATGCGATCCAGGAAGCTCGTCAGCCTGCGAAATTTTTGTCAAACATGAATCCGTGGGAAAAATTCAATAAGGCTAATTGGAGTAATGCGCGTACGGCCGGCTGTAATTAGCTCAGCTGCGATTCCTGCGCCGCTTTGATGAACTTGTGGTACATGAAACAGCATCAGTTGGAGAAGCCTCGAGGTCGACTCCGATCAGCTGATACGGAGACGACAGTGACACGCCGTTTGATCTCACCATAATAAAGCAGAGAGGAAACGCAACTCGCAGATTATCTCACATGCAAATCACAGCGCCGCCTCGCCGCCGCATTTCAGACTCTTACATCATGTGTTCTGCACTGGTTTTATTTTTCATCCTCACATGTAAACGCAGGAGTGAATCATGAGGAAAAAGCGTCACATCTGAGTGAACTGAGCTCAACCCAAACTGATGGTGTGTTCTGCAAAACCATCCATCTAAGAGTGTGTGCAGTGCAAACACATGATTAAATGTGTTTGCACTGAGAAAAGAATATACATGAACATCTGTGACATTTTACAGCCGTGTTTACTGAGGATCCATAGATAAAGACAGATGATACTTATCAGGGTGATATCCTGGTGTTGGACTGTTGAACGACTGTGTGGAAACATGGATTTAGAAGAAAGCCTGAAGAATAAGGTCTGCATTCATTATATCCATCCATTTCTGGAATTAATAATGATAATAAATTTGATCTGTAAGCACCTTTCAGGACACCCAAGGACACTGTACAGCAGAAGATAAAACATATAATGCCTAAAATACAAAGAAATAAACAAATAGAAAAAAGGAAAAAAGTGCAGTACATAAAAATGACAGTGCAAAATAGAGGCTCAAACTTATGGGGGGTGAACTATTCTGAAGAGGTGAGTTTTAAGTCTGGATTTGAATGTTTTGGGAGAGTCACTGTTATGGATGGATGGTGGGAGGGAGTTCCAGAGCTGAGGAGCAGAGTGGCTGAAGGCTCGGCCTCCGATGGTGCTGAGGTGGACAGGGGGTACAGTGAGCTGGATAGAGGAGGAGGACCTGAGGGAACTGGCTGGAGTGGTGATATGGAGGAGGTCTGACAGGTACTGAGGACCCAGGTGATGGATGGATTTGAAGGTGTACAGAAGGATTTTGAATTCAGTGTAGTTCCTGGAGGATAGAGGTGATGTGGTGGTGATGCGGGCAGCAGAATTATGGACCAGCTGCAGCTTATAGATGGACATTTGGGGTAGACCAAACAGAAGGGAGTTACAGTAGTCAATATGGGAGGTGACAAGAGTATGGACAAGGGTATAGGTGGCATGGGGGGTGAGGGAGGGGTGGAGGTGGTTGATGTTGCACAGGTGGAAATATGCACTGAGGGACTGATGAGCTGTTGATAGTAAGGGAAGAGGTGTTGACTTTGGAGAGAGTGGATCTGGAACCAATGAGGATCATTTCTGTGGTATCACTATTGTGTTTGAGGAAGGTGGAGATAAACCAGGTTTTAATTTCAGAGAGGCAGGAGGTGAGGGAAGAAAGGGGGAGTGTAGAGCAAGGTTTGGTGGTGAGGTAGAGCTGGGTGTCATCTGCAAAGCAGTGGAAATGGATGTTAAAGTCTCTGAAGATATTACCGAAGGGTAGGAGGTAAATGAATAGAAGGGGCCCCAGGACAGAGCCCCGGGGCACACCTGAGGTAACTAGGGAGGAGTCTGACCTGAAGGTTTTCAGCTCAATGAACTGACAGTGACCTGACAGATAACAATGAAACCAGCGGAGGGGGGTGTGGGTGATACCAGTGGAAGACAGTCTGCTTAGGAGGATGGGGTGTGAGATGGAGTCCAAGACTGTACTCAGGTCTAGGAGGATGAGGACAGAGAATGAACCAGAATCAGCTGCAAGGAGGAGTGCATTGGTGATTTTTATAAAGGTTCTGTTTCTGTTCTGGGGGGTGACTGGAAAAGCTCAGAAAGACTATTAGTCATTGAATGTGTGTGGAGTTGAGAGGCGACTATTGTTTCAGTAATTTTGGACATGAAAGATAGGTTAGAGATGGGGCGGAGATTATTGAAATTGTTGGGATCTAGACCAGGCTTTTTTGAGGATGGGGGTGACAGCTGCAATTTTGAACTATGGCGGAACAGTTCCAGTGTTCAGGGAAGAGTGAGTGATGGCAGATATGAGGGGAAGCAGAGAGGGAAGGCAGGGTTTGACCAGAGGTGTGGGGAGCAGAGCGAGGTGACAGGTGGAGGGTTTGGAGTTTTTGATGATGCTATAGAGTTTTATTGAGCAGGTGAACAGTGTTTTAGTGTTTCCTCCTGAAAGTCATTTGATTTGGTTTCAGTATTTGCGTTCTTATTGTGCTATATGTGTGTTTTGAACATGTCCGTGTGGATAGTGAGACCAGTTTTTTAGCAGTCACCCAAGTTGTCGACCTTTTGCCCTCATTTGCCGGAGTTCAGGGGTGTACCAGGGAGCAGTTGAGGAGAAGGAAACAGGCCGTGTTTTCAGGGAATGTGGGTAAGACTATCATTACAGCAAATTCATCAGGAGTGCAGGGGAGTCCGGGAGTAGAATCTTGTCAATAGTCGAGGAGAGAATGTGTCAGCTAATGTCCTTAATATTTCAAAATGAGATGAGACGTGATGGCTTTAGAGCAGTGAGGCAGAGTGTGGTGTTGAAAGAGAGGAGGAAATGGTTGGAGATATGAACATCATCTGCTGAACAGTTGAAGGGGGTGAGACCAGAGCAGCTGACGAGTTCCAAGGTATGTCCGTCCTTATGGATTGGAAAGTCTATGGCTTGTTGAGATCCAAAGCTGGGGGGGGGCTATGGCTCAGATGGTAGAGCGGGTTGGCCAATATCCGGAAGGTTGGCAGTTCAAATCCTGCTCTTTCCAGGCCAGCCGTTGTGTCCTTGGGCAAGACACTTCTCCCTCCTTGTGTTACTCACACTGGTGTATGAATGTTTGGTGGTGGTCAGAGGGTTTGTTAGTTCTGTCAGTTTGTCACAGGGCAGCTGTGGCTATAAATGTAGTTTACCACCACCAGAGGGAGAATGTAAGAGCGAATGAATAATGTAAAGCACTTTGGGTGACTTGAAAACCACTATAAAAATCTAATCCATTATTATTATAACTATCCAAACAGGAAGAGCCTTTGGTGAAGGCTATTGTCTGTGTGAATATTCAAATCCCCCAGCGGTATAATATGAGATGAATTTGCAGATAGGTGGGTGAGTGAAGTAGTAAAATCATTTACAAAGTCACTACTACTACTACTACTTAAGAGGGCGATAAACTGCTGCAACGAGTGACGGAGTGATGCCAGGCAACATCAACACAGTGCAATTAAAGGAGCTGAAGGCAGGCGCAGGCAGGACCTTCCACTTCCACCAGTGAATTATCACGGGACCTCCTCCATGACCACAGGGATGGCAGACGTAAACAAACCCTGGAGGAGTGGATTCATTTACCTGCCAGAAGTCATTGGGCAGTTGCCAGGTTTCAGCAAGACAGAGGAAGTCGAACTTATGGTCGGTGAGGAGATCCTGGATAAGATATCCCTTGTTCATGAAAGAGTGGATGTTGAGGAGACCAAATGTGAGAGCGGTGTTGTCATTCTTGGTGGGAGCTTTAGCTGACCTGTAGGCTGGCTAGTGCTCGGTGGTCAAGAGCCTGGCTGGGATTTGTGGAATGGTGGCGAGAAGCGGACCACAAGGACCTCACTGTGTTGGAGGTGCTGTATTGGAAGCTCCTACTTCCTGCTCCCATCATGGATGTATCTCTTTTGGGGGAGATGAGCAATGTCTGGATGGTGGTGTAGCACTGGGGGTGGAGGCACAAGCAGATGACAGCGGAGCCGGAGGAGCTCAGCGGCCGTGTGCTGTTGGAGACCCGGTGCAGGATGGTGATATGTAGGGATGGGAATCGATAAGAATTAAACGATTCTCATTCCATTATTGATTCTGCTTATCGGTCCGATTCCTTATCGATTCTCTTATTGATTCTCATTGGGTGAGGGAATAAAAGAGTGACAACAGGTATGTTTGCAGGAAGAGCCAGGTGATTGTAGACCAGATATGAAGTCTGCACGTCATGGCGGTAGCAGTGACAGGATCAGCGAAGCCGTGTGAAGTGATCCAGTAGGTGGGCAAGTGTCAGCCCTCGTACAAACAGAGTGCAACTGTCGCGCTAGTGAGCAATGATGAGGTAGCTTGGTTCTCACACATAAAGTTTGCCAGTAGATTTCGAGCATAAAACCATTTAAAATACTATAAAATTACTGGTGAGCTGCGACACCAAATCACACCAGTGTCCACTCAACCAGAAGTTGACAATATCAACCACTTATGACTACCGTGGTCACATGGTTCAGGGTAGAGAACAAACCTGCTGATGGTCCAGATTCAGCCTAAGTGAACCACACATTCAAGTTTCTCCTGTCATTTCTCAAATAGGCTGTTTTTTTTTTTTTTATCTATATGTCAGCCCTGTGATGAACTGGCGACTTGTCCAGGGTGTACCCCGCCTTCACCCTTAAGTAACTGGGATAG
>JAQQZY010000017.1:18672767-18683436 GCA_030068375.1 Ostorhinchus rueppellii | reverse complement strand
AGATTTTTCTTTCTTCTCAATATTTTATGTTTGACATGTGGGATCATGTGTTTCCCCATGGTGGGATCACATTTTATCTTATCTATATGAATAGCAAGAAATGCATAGCACCCTCTGTTTTGTCTGTGGAGGCTATTTACTTCAGCCATTTTCATTCTGATGGTGTGACCAATACATCAGTGTATCAAGTTAAACCCCAGATAAGAATCATGATGTGATATTATGCCCTTAACCTGATATTGACACAGTGGATTTGACTCTAATGCCACTGGTCACGGCAGATGACCATCCTCCAGGAGTCAGGGTCTGCTCCAGGTTTCTGCCTGTTGAAACAAAGTTTTTCTTCACCGCTGTCACCAAGTGTTTGCTCCTGGAAGAGTCTTTTGGGTTTCTATAAATTGGCTTAAGAGTCTGGTTTAGACCAGCTCTGAATCTAAAGTGTCGTGAGATAACTTTTGTTATAATGTGGCTCTATATAAATCTAATTTGATTGGATTGATTGTCTTCCTCAGGAGTCAAGGTCTTCTCCAACTGGCCCACAATTCCTCAGGTCTATTTCAACGGTGAATTTGTCGGCGGCTGTGACATCCTGCTCCAGATGCACCAAAACGGAGATTTAGTGGAGGAGCTAAAGAAGCTGGGCATCCAGTCTGCACTGCTGGACACTGAGGAGTCCAAGTAGATGAAGAGGAGAACACTTGGAAACAGCCAACATGATAGAGGACACATTTGACAGGTTGAATACCCTTCGATCAGACGACTGCAGATAAAACCACTCTGTAGGCAGGCAGTGGTAAACCAGGCAGAGAGAGTGCAGATGTAACTGAACTGCATCCTGAGACAAGGATGTTGATTTTTATACATGATAACATGTCTGAGGTGATGCAGAGCAGCTGGAATACATATTCTTAATTCAGGACAAACACATTTGCACTGATATATATAAAAATATAAATAATGCGGCCACTTCCAGGCAAAAGTGTGTGGACAGTGTGTTCACAGGAATCTGAGCATGTTGCATGTCTCACCTTGTCATCGCATGTCCCGAATTATTTTCTCTTGACCTAAGCACTCTAGTTTTTTGACAAGCATTGTACAACATTGTTTAATATGTTAATTTTTCTTAAAATGTTAAAATCACAGGTTTATATTTAAAAAAAAAACAGTAGTGAACTACAATCAAACCCTTTCTACTGCCAGAGGGCGATCTGCTGCTGTTTCAGTTTACACTAAAATGATGAAACCTCTCATATCATTAATGTCATAGTATAACTGATCTAACTCATACGCAAATGGACAAAAATATGTGGACACGTTGGATTCAGGTAGAAATATAGAGGTAGAACATTTAACATAATAGACACGGATAAACAAAAACAGTGTTGAGGGAAATTAAGTACAAGCCATCTTGAAGGCATTTTGGAAGCAAAGTGAACAGTTTTAACCAAACCAATGCAATGATAGTTATTCCAATATAAAACTATACCATGACATTAGTCATTAATGTTTTGTATCCCAGAACCCTGTTAGAAAAGACACATCTGAATTCAACGTGTCCCAATACTTTTGTCCATTTGTGTAGGAGTTAGGTAGTTATACTATGAGGCTAACTGTATGTTTTCCTGTGAAAGCCCTGCTGCCTGTACCTTGTGCGTTTTAAGTCTTGAAAAAGTCGGTCCAAGGCCTAATGTCCATCAGGGTTAATTAAGACCAAGTACGCTGCTGATGTCATCGCAGCATCAGAGTTTTCAATGGCACTGCCTGTAACGTCACTGAGAGAAAGGACAACACAGGGATGGTGCTTGTACCAACCAAAGGTCCAAACAACATCAGCATTCAGTTTTCCCACAGGGTGTTCAACACAAGTTCACACTTTGTTTCACTTTGCTTTCTGACTCCATCACAGCTTTACTCATGTATTTCAACGTGGCTTTAACCATCAACACCATCCCTTATTTGTCCTTCTGTCAGGAACCACAAACCGCTGTCCCTGCTGTTTTTAACGTGTACACGCGCTCAAACGCAACAAAACCGCCATGATACCTTCATGGTCCTCTCCTGAAGGTGACTCATTTACATAGTGTTTGGACAAACCGGAGCATGAGTCCAATTGTGTTTTACTTCATGTCACTGATGGAAAGGTGTGGAGGGTTTTTTGGGTCTTTTTTTTGTTTTGTTTTGTTTTTTTTTTCTTTCACTGAGCCTATCAATCCATGACTTTTTTTTTTTTTTTTTCCAGTCCTAGAGGATCCGACCGCTGCACACAGTTGTATTATCAAAGCAAATATGTAGTACACTGTAACATATTGTACATTGTTATTAAATGTATTTTAGCTGCTTGTGAACCTTGAGTCGATTAAATATTTTGTCACAAATAACAAGTAGCCCTGACTGTTTTTGTTTGTTAAATATTACATGATGGATATCTGTTTATAAAATGCTTTCCATTTAAGGAAAAATGTGGTAACGGCTGGAGGATTTCAGGAATGATCATATTAGTTATTTAGCATGCTGAGTATGTCGGGTATACATGTGACAAATACTGGTAAACTCCATTTTGCGTTGCACATCACAGTTCTAGTTTTATAATTTGAATCTAGGTACAGTGTGTTTGTGCTTGTATTCTATTTTTACTGTCGTGCTGCTGCACCACAATTTCACAGTTTGGGATCAATAAAGTCCATCTATGACTGTATTCTACATAATCATATTCATTTTCTGATCCCACTTCATCCTCACTTGGGTAACAGGAGCCTATCCCAGCTACTTATGGGCGAAGGTGGGGTACACCCTGGACAGGGCTGACAGAGACAAACAATCCCTCTCACGTTCGCTCCTATGGGCAATTTAGATGAACCGATTCATCTTTCAGTGCATGTCTTTGGATGGCAGGAGGAAGTCGGAATGCTGGAGAGAACTCCTGAACATTAACTTCACTAATAAAGGTCCCACCCCCATCGACTGGTGATGGAATCAATCCCAGGACCTTCTTGCTGTGAGGCACGAGTGCTATCCACTGCACCACCATGTCACCCTATAATATAATTACATGTATATGATATTTATTTTTGTCAAAAAATGTGAGGAAATTTTAAAGATGCACCATAAACACATGAAACGCCATACTTAAAGGAAAGTCACGCTGTTATATTTGCTTTTAAATACGCTTCCACTGATGTCACGTTCAGTTTTTTCTTGATTTGAACTGTTTTTGGATGATCCAGACTTCTTGCAGTTCTGCTGCGATACTGTAAATCTACCATTTTCACTAAATCAATCTATTTTCCATTACTTTGATGACATTTTGTGTTTGCAAACCTGATACTTTTTTCTGATATTATGTTTGCCAACAACTTCGCCTCTAATTTACGACGCTCTGAGGAGCCTCAAGCCAAAAATGCATGCACAAAAAAGTGGTATAAAGTTATTTTTTCCTTCATAAATCTCTTAAACCACCTCAGCTTATAGGGAAAATGTCACATTTTATGTTTTTTTTAATAAAACAAGTGGCATCACACATTGAAACTGGCATTTAAAGAGTTAAAGTCTTGAAAATTATTGAATATTTGGTAATTTTGAGCAGAGCTGGAGTGGTTTTAAGACAGGGGTGTCTAATCCTGGTCCTCGAGGGCCGATATCCTGCATGTTTTAGATATTTCCTTCTTCAGGATTGGACTAGGATTGGACATCCCTGTTTTAAGAGGTCGAGAGAGAAAAAAGTAGAGTAAAATGTTGATATAATGACTTCATAGCAGTTTCTTTGCTTGTGCATTTTTGGTCTGAGGGTCGCTAAAGGGTGCATAAACTGACAATTATGTAGAATTGACCCATAAGAGTAACTGACAGATTAAAAAAAACATGTCAAAAAGACATTCTTGCAGAAATCTGTAACAGTCATGATGATATTCAAAAAGAAAAATGGCCTGATGCTTCTCTAAGGATCAGAGACAGAAATGTTCTCACATTAGACCCAACAACCAGTTTCCCATAAAGACCCATATTTAAGCTTCAAACTACTGCAGTTTGGGTCATTTCCTTTCAACCTGTCACTAGCAGCCACACACCATAGTGTTATTATACATCTGTTAAGTCTCTTTTACTTCCTTCTTCTCTGGAAAACCCAGGCTGTTTTCATTAGTACATTTTATTTGGTTTCAGTTTCCATAACGACTCACTAAGAGGAGCTCAAAAACCTTTTAATACAAAATACTTTTTACAAAATATAAACCAAGCTTTACAGTAAAATGACCGTAAATGTTCAGTGTTAGCTGAGAAGGAAACTATCCATTGACAGCTGCACTGCAAATTATTTCGTTCTTACCAAGATATAAAAACTTAAATTTAAAAGTGTTAGATAATTTATCTTGTTTTCAGAGTTCATTTCTTATTTTAAGTGTTCATACATCTGTAGACATGCTTATTTCTAGATTTAACTATCTTAATTCAAGAAATCTTGTCAAGTGAATTTCTCTTGCTGCATAGACAGATATTTCACTTGTTTTGAGGACCTTTTCCCCCAGATTTAGAGTTTTTATCTTGGTTTTAGACACCCCTTTTTTGCAGTGTGTTATTTTTCCTGTCAGTTCTGTTTCTGGTCCGATGAAGCAGAAGGGTCGTTTCAGACTTAGAGTTTCTGCAGGAAGCGTAGAACCAGGTCACGCAGCGTGGTGCGCAGAGGCTCGTTGTTGTCGCAAACGATGTGAGTGCCGTCCTCCTCCAGCTGAATCAGCGTGTCCTCTGCCTGAAGGTGCAGGATGTGTCCGTCCGCCGTCTCCTCCACTTTGACCTCGGAGATGCCGTGCTGCAGGTGGAGACCAAATAGAGTTAGGTAAACATGAGGCATTTACTGTACGTTCAAGTGAATCAAACAGACGGATGGATGTAGACGCAGGATTCATTTAGACCTGCTGCACTGGGCCTATAAATATAGCTTCAATATTTCCAGTGTTAGTGTATCACTGATGAGTTGAAACTTGAGAATAGTACTAAGAAGACGTTTTAGCTGTTTTTGAAATTTAACCTTCCTCTTGTATTAGTGTCGGCACCGACCCATTTTAGGTTTTAAATGCATAAAAGAACCACATAAAATTTGTTTATTCCAGCAAGACTTTTTGACTTTGTCAGGAACCTCTATTTCAACAAAATAATACAAAAAAAATGTTTTCCCTGAATTATGAAATACTCTGGTTGAAATTATGACCTTCATGTTGATAGGGTAGGTTCCAACCCAGTCATAAAAATAAAATTATAAAGTAATAATTAGAGCCAAAACTGAAATCACAAGGGCACTGTCAGCCAACACACTGAATGCCAGCTCCTCTCCCAACAGTGTGAGCTTTTGGGGATTCTCATTTTGGCTTGTTATCCAGTTTACCTGCACAAAAACAAAACAAACAGAGACGGGCATGCCCAGACATGTGAGGTCAATTCAGTATAGAGTTGGTGACTTGCAGAGAGCACATGGGGTATACCGACAACAGAAATGCCCAGAGGCCCACCCCAAACATATCAAAACCAACATTTTCATGGATAAGGAAGTCTAACGAGATAACCAAGAGAGGAGAAACTAATTGGATGGGAGGTACTGTTTTTAGCGTGTTGTTCTGCTGATTTAAGACATGGGTGAAAACTGACCCTTTAACATAAGAGATGGAAACAGAAAGCTAACACAAGAGCTGATTGTATTAAAGTCATGCAATTCACCCTTTAACCCCTGATGTGTCTGTGGTGAGCGTTCTGAATGTATGACATAGTTAAAATATTCAAAAAAAATTAAACCTTTTGCTCAATATTAAAAATTTCAAAATGCTCTGATAGAACAGACCTTGGTCTTTCATAGATATCTGATAGATAGATCTAGATGTTTAAGCTTGAGTTTTTTGTTTGAAACACGGTTTCATTTTATTTAATTAAGAAATTTTGTTAATTAAAACATAACATTATCCTTTTTTGGCTTTCCCTCCTGCCTAAAACCAGTTTCATTTCTTCTTTTTGGGAAGGTTTGGCGCCCAACAGCGTCCTTTAACCCCTCATATGGGGTCTCAGGGTGACAGAAAAACTGAACTAAATGAGCCCAGAACATTATACTCATAGCATAACTGCCTAGATCATACACAATAGACAAAATTATTGGGACACATTGAATCCAGGTGTTTCTTTTGTCTGTCAACACTGATTTATTTTTTTTCTATCCATGACATTGATTTTAAATGTTCTACCTCGAAACTTATAAAATATTTTTCATGCTCTGACTAAATAGTTTTCTACCACAACTAACCATCTACTTTCTTCACATCTCACTTATTAGGAAAAATCTCCCATTAAACTTTAAGGAAATATTGATGTTCCTAAAGCATATGGACAAAAATAGTGGGACACATCATGACTACAGCTGTGAGATCTGTCCTGTTCATGCTGATTTAACATATAAATATATTAATAATCAATATGACATTTATCACCAATCTAAAACTATATTATAATATTTGCCAAAATTGTTTTGTGGCCCAGACCCCTGCAAGAAAAGAAAGACCTGAATTCAATGTGTCCCAATACTTTTGTCCATTTGTATATAAGTTAGGCAGTTTTGCTATGAGGTTAATGATAACAGGAAATACTATGAGGAAATGTTTGCAAACTCTGAAAAATTGTGACTGCATTTAACCAAAGTGTGTGTAAACATCTGACTGCAGCTGTATGATTCCTCATTAACAATCTGCAGTTTTCAAACCTTCTGTAGCGTGGCCAGGAAAGCTTCGAGAGGCACAGCTCCACTCAGCAGCGGTTTGGGGGCCAACACCACAGGCGGCTCCTCGATGACCCGCTTCCTCTTCTTCGTCGGGGGGGCTGGGGGGGGCTTCGGCACTGACTGGAAACACAAGGCAGGAAAACAGATATGAGGCGTCTGCAGCTCCACAAATTCCTCGTGTATTATTACTAGGTTTTGTGCACACACCTGTAGCGTGTGCTTGTTGTCCTTGGAGTGTAGCACCGCTGACACGGTTGCCACAGAGGTGCCAGGTTTGATCTCGGAAGGCACCAGGGAGTTCGCCAACTATCAACAAGAGACACAGATGGTAACTGTCAAAGTGTTTTCTGACGGTTAAAATGGTTCCATGATACATTTTAATCTCAGTTTGTTAGGGGCCATATGTCTATCTGTTTCCAAAGGTAATTATTTTATCTGTCATTCAACAGTGACAGCTGACTCCATTTACGTCTTTATAAATAGACAGCATGAAGTTGGTGTAACCCGTTAAGACCCAGTGCTACTTTTGTGGCACAGTGCAAAGAATTTTTTCTTTATTTTTAACCTTTCTAAAGTGATTTATCACCATTTATTTTAATATTGTGCTCAGTATTTTGCATTTTAAAGTAAAAATCAGGTACTTTCCTGTATTTAATTTACTGATGATGTAGATGTCCAAAAACGCTCAGATTAAAGGAGGGTAATTGTATCAAAAATAGAGAAAACTGAAAAAGAAGTGATGTTTGCCGTAAAATATATCCATTAACTGAACATAAACCCAGTGTCTCCATCCACTGTCATTGCCATCCTCTCCACCTTTCCACAGCCTGTTACCATCAGGGAAAAGGTACCGCAGCCTGGGGTCCAGGACTGAACGGTTCTGTGAGAGCTTTTTTCCAACTGCCAATAGATTGCTGAACACATCTGTGGAATAAAGCAACACAGTTCCTCCTCTCAGGTGTAATCTTTTAGTGCAATTATTGTTTTATGTGCAATGATTTGAACATTTCTCTATTTATTAATTGTTATATTAATATTTATACTGTGGTTTTAATCTATTGCCTTTTATGGTTTTAATCTATTGTCTTTTTATGCTTTATTGTTTTGCTTATTTCAATAGTTGTTGCGATATATTTCTGGCCCCTAAGGTGTTTTTATATTTCTTGTGTAAGCCGATGAAACACAATTTCATTCTGCACTGTACCGTGTTGGCATTGTGCCTGAATGACAATAAAGTGAATCTTGAATTCGTGATCCAACTCAACTTTTACTGGTGAATCAATGTTGTATAAGATGACAGTGTTTCCATGGTAACTATGGGGCCTCTGAGTGTCCAAATACGTCATATCTGATGACCGTGAAAAGATGACAAACTGTATTTTACACTGATTGTTTTCACGTATTGACAGAATTTGTGCATCAACAGGCATTAAACATTCTAGATCAGTAGACGGTTTTGGTCTCTGGTGAATATTTGGGTCTTTATGGGTTAACGCAGAACTGATGCTTGTGTCTTCCTCACCTCAGGCAGGATGTAAACGCGTTCATAGCGACGTCTGAAGGGCAGGTTGAGCACAGAGCAGCGTCTGTACGGCATAGGAGGGGGCTGCAGCTCCAGCATCAGGTCCGATCGGTGGGACTGGCTCAGTGGGGGTTGGGTGTACTGCTCTGGACATACCACATGGAGCGGCTACAGCAGGGAAAGTCAGGAGATACATGCACACCAATACTCCGATCATTATCCTATTTCTGGAACTGTCAGATTATTCAAGTCATCATGTAAACAGGATAATCCGATACGTTTTATCAGATAACATCAGTAATCTGATTATGAGAAATCAGATTAACACACCGGGATTTGTCCCCAGTACTCCGATGTCTTCCTCCATGTATACAGGTTAATGTATTTTATTTCGTTCTTTTACTTCTGAGCATGTGTAAACACAATTCAAATCATAGAGAACAGAAGATATTTAATCAAACATGAGCAGAGGACAACAACAGGAAGTTTGAGTCTACTATCACTACATACGTACATACTCTGAAAGAAATCTGAAAATGGACTGGAATGCCTAAACCAGGGTTTACTAATTATAACATTTCTTAAGTGCATGTAAATGCATTAGATCTGATTATTACAAATATCCGATTACTCCCAGTTATCTGATTTTTATGGTCATGTAAACAGGCTCATTGTCTGTTGTGCATCCTTGTTTAATTTGTGCATATGAGAAAAAATAACTGGTAAAGAAGAGGTGACAGAAGCACATATTTTATGGATGTGTGGAAGGTGCTATGTGCAATCCAGGACTGAACAATTCATTAGAATATTATCCAGATTCTTATATACATGTCACAGGAGCTGCAGTTTTTTCATGTGTCACTACCATTATAAATCAAGAGATGACCACGGACACTGAAATTGTGATTGTAATGTTCATCAAAATAACTGAAGTATGACATTTATTTGTCACAATACTTATTCCAGTGGAGTACTTTCAGTGAACCAGACTATGGCTCACTCATGCTCACTTTACGTACATAAATAACACATCCATTTCGAACGGACAGAAATACGCACATAATGGACATAGAGGATGGACAGAACACTCCATCTGTTTCTTACATGTAGAGCATAAATGAGACTTAAAGGTGAATATCTCTGCCATGCAGTACCAGGACTGTCATTTTGGTTTTATGTGTCTAAGAGTTGCTCTTTATTCTCCACTTAGCGTGAATCATCACAGTGAAACTTCTCTTCGCTACGTGAAAAACAACCTCGAAGCTGCAACTACACCCTGAATATGGCACACTTTGACCAAGACACATCTTCTTTTGTAGGGATTTAGTCATTTTAATACCATGATGAACCGCCACCAAAACAATTTCCTGACACTATTTTGTAAATGCGCTGTTGAAGTTAAAGAATAAATCAAGTAAACTTGATAACTTCCAGCCCTATTCCTGAACAAGAGTAGATGTGCCAGACCCAGCTACAGCTCTAGCACAGCACTAATGTAGTGATGGATTTGGAAATGTGAGACTAACCAGACCTCATTATTATCGTTATTAGTATTTTTCAAAAAAGTTAGGTGTCAGTTCCATTCACCTTTGAGGGCAACTCTCTTATCACAGTGCATTTACATCTAAAAAGGTAAAAAGAAGTACATTTTTTTCTTTATGTGTTCTAATATTCAGCAGCAAGAAGTGTACTGTTATTAGGGTTATACAATACTACTGGAATGACACAAACTGAAAAAGGCAACTGAATCATTCATTGCCATTATGTGTAGGACTGATAATTGTCAAACCAATAAAAAAAACTGACATTTCTTGATCCTAGTCCTAGTGCCAGAGCTCACCTGGACCTCCTTGAGCAACTTTGAGACTTGGTGGAAGTTGAGTCGTGTGTCGATGGGACAGTAAACACACTTCATAGCCAGAGGCTGGTAGGGAGCGAGGGCATCCAGGTAGGAGAAGTCTGGCTCTGTTTTGGTGGGACAGGAGGGAAAAAAAAATCACTTTTGGAATTACAAATAAAAACATCCAAATGTTAATAATGACACATTAAGACTCATTTATGCTCTAAGCTAAAGATACAGAGGGATACGGAGGGAGTGTTCTGTCAGTCATCTGCGTACATTATGTGCATAATTATGTCTCTCCTCTGGGAGTTTGCAGATGCGAACCCAGGCGGTGAATATGGAGCAGTATCACCGGGAACTACAGGGGGCAGTGTTGAGAGTTGAAGAGGATAATTTCCAGAAATAGCAGAACTTAAAAGGAGAATTCCGGCCATTTTCAATATGCTTTCTATTGCTCGAGCTACCCGAGGAAACCCCTCTACCGAAGACGGGAGAAGTTTTAGTGCAACCTACATTGAGATTTTTGACCGGAAAGTTAGCGCTCACAGCTAACCCA
>JAQQZY010000017.1:18641688-18654990 GCA_030068375.1 Ostorhinchus rueppellii | reverse complement strand
GCTGGGATAGGCTCCATGCGACCCCTGTGACCCTAATGAGGATAAAGCGGGTATAGAAGATGAATGAATGAATGAATATCTTACATGTGGACGTGAAACACACACTTAAATCGACCATATGCATTTAACCCATCACTGACACACAACACACTGCAGACTGGGAGTAGTGGGCTGCCATGTCAGGCAGCTGGGGGCCTTTAGTGCCTTTCTCAAGGGCACATCAGCCAACAATTTCTCTCCTGGTCTGGGGAATTGAACTAGCAACTCTTTTGACACAAGCCACCTCTCCAACCCTCAAGGCCACCATTTCCCTGTGATGGGATACGTTTTATTATCAGAGCCGATCATTAATTTGTTTATTTGCCTTTATTTAACTAGGAAATCCCATTGAGATTAGAAATCTCTTCCAAGGGAGACCTGGCCAAAGTAGCGGCCATACAGTCAAAACTGTATAACACACAGACATGATACACAATGAACAATAAAACACAGTAACAGTTATTCAACCATAGTGACCTCAAGGACAACAGTGGCGTTCCTTCTTCACTGCATTCTCCATGATACTTTAAAACCATTAATAGAAATGAATGTTTGTAGTTGTTGATGTTAGCTAATTCCATTTCTGACCTAACATCTCAGCGTCTCAACAGCCTGGTCAGTAATTTCTGTGTAGAGGACCTTGATCCATTTTTCCACAGAAATCCTTATGTGCCCTCCTGGATTCTCTCCTTTCTCATCTGCGAGCACAAGACTACAAAACTAGCTAGTGTTAGCTCTGAAATACAGCCAACTATGGTTAAAAAAAAATATTAGCTGACTCTACCACACACTACACAATTTGAACATGATTATTACCCTCATAGCATAACTGCTTAACTCATACACAAATGGACAAAAGTATTGGGACACATTGAATTCAGGTGTTTCTTTTCTAACAAGGGTCTGGGATACAAAACAATAATCACAAATGTCATAATATAGTTTTATATTGTGTTAAATATATTGATGAGTAATATGAACAGGACATCTTACAGCTGTCGACATAATGTGTTTTGTCCATATAGTTTATAAACATCAATATTTCCTTAAAGTTTAATGGGAGGTTTTTCTTCCTCTGTGAGATGTGGAGGAATTAGATGGTTAGTTGTGGTAGAAAAATCGAAAAAATATTTAAGAAATTTAGAGGTAGAACATTTAAAATTATAGTCATGGATTAAAAAAAAAAATCAATGTTGAGAGAAATTAATTAAAACCATCTCTGAGGCATTTTGGAAGCAAAGATAACAGTTTAAACCAAACTAACCAATGCAATGATATTTATTATTAATACAAAACTATATTATGATATTTGTCATTATTATTTTGCATCCTAGACCCGTTAGAAAAGAAACACCTGAATTCAGCGTGTCCCAATACTTTTGTCTATTTGTGGATGAATTAGGCAATTATGCTATGTAAAGTAATGTAAAGATCCACCAGTCACTAACAGCTGTTGTTTTGTGTGATTAATAACAGAACTCCATGGACATGTGCAGGATAGCTGTAATGGGACATTCCTTCGGCGGAGCCACTGTTATTGAAGCTCTGTGCAAGGAGGTGAAATTCAAGTACGTGTCCTTCAGCGTGGATTCATCATGACTCTATTATCGGTCAATAACCAGGAGAAAACCTGCATAACAGATGAGTACATGATCATTTTTTGTGGTTTCAGGTGTGGCATTGCGCTGGACGCCTGGATGCATCCTGTAGATGATGAGATCTTCCCCCGTGTGAAGCAGCCCATCTTCTTCATCAACTCCGAGAAGTTCCAGTGGGCGGGGAACATCAGCCGCATGAAGAAGCTGGACTCAGCGGTCATACAGAGGAAAATGATCACCATCAGGTACCCAGAACACCTTCCACAGGGTGACCACGCAGGTCTGGAAAGTGTTATAAAGTATGGAATTTTGAAACACTGTTTTCCAGACCTTGAAAAGCTTGGACTTTTGTATGAAACTCTTAATAACATATGGAAAAAAGTTTCACTCATAGTGGAATTTTAGAGTGATCTTGTAAGATTAGAAATATATTAGGAAAGGATATGATTTCACTAACTGGTCAGAACTGTAATGATTCTAGTGAAACTTGTGTGACATCCATTCACTTTTTTCATATATTTTGAAAATGTTTCTGTCAGTAAAACAGTTTACTGAGAGTTATGCATTCATTCATTCCTACATTTATTAAATTCACGTTTTGTGCACACAGCAGGCATAATCTCAGTCAGAAAAGTAGGCACACCAGTATAAAAGTGCAAAGTCAAGGTCTTGGGGAAGAAAATAACAGTTCTGAAAAAGTCTGGAATTTTTATTTGCAGGGTTCCTATGAGATCTTAAAAAGTCTTAAATCTTGATTTACAAATCTCCATTTAATACCTTTAAAAAAAAGTCTTAAAAAGGTTTTTATTTTATCTAACCTTTATTTAACCAGGAAAGTCTCATTGAGATTAATAATCTCTTTTTCAAGACAGTCCTGGCCAAGATAGGCAGCAACAAATACAGTTTCAAAGAACAATAAAAACAGACAGATTAAAACACGACACAAAACAGATCACAAAAAACAGGTTCAACAGTAATCAAAGCATCCACAGTTATTTAAGCACGAGTCCAAGCTTTTCAAAAGAGCCTTAAAAGTGTTCAGTGATGGCAATTCTCGTAGATTAAGAGTTTTTTGCAGCTCATTCCAGGTATACGGAGCAGCATAGCTGAAAGCCCTACGACCCAGTTCTGTACGGACCCTGGGTACAGACAATAAGATGAAGTCCTGGGACCGAAGGTTGTGACTCACAATGTTTTGTCAAACAACATAGTTCCCTAGATGGGAGAAGGCCATGAAGGGTCTTATAAAAAAGAACATGCCAATGATAAAGTCTGCGAGTGGATAAAGCAGACCATCCAACCCGGATGTACAAGGAGCAGTAATGAGTGCGAGATTTAAAGTTTGTAATAAATCTCAGTGCCCCATGGTAGACAGTGTCCAAAGTGTGCAGACATTGAGCAGACGCATGCATGCAAAGAACATCGCCATAATCCAGTTTGAAATTCGATATGGAAGGGCTTAAGTTATGTTGCCATAAACTTGTTGGCTGTATTGTGTGCAAATGTGTCCAAGCTGCAAAGGAACTAGTGTTAGTCGACTCAGTTCCACCTGCTCCAACCCAACAATTTATATTGAAATTACGAACCAGTTATTGCTAACTCTGCAGCTCCCGGTGAGAAGTGACTCAGAAAGGTGGGAATGAAGGTGTTGGATTAAATAAATACATTTTCCTAAATTCTAGGAGTCAGGAATTTTTGCCAGTATGTGACTCAAAGCATTTAACGTGTGTACACTAAAGAAACAGGTTTCAGTGAAAAACTTACTTTACTGTCCACACTGAATGCCTCAAGAATTTAAGATGAGTATGAAAGTCTAAAAATTGGAACAGAATAATTAAACTAGGAAATTACAACAACCAAAACAAAATGGCATTTAAAGAATGGCATGCAAGAGAAAAAAATATTTTAAAAAAATTTAAAGTACTATTACTAAGAGAAAAAATATATGCATACATAAATGTGCAACATCTGGGTAATTGTGCAAACTGAGGTAAATGGCATACAACATGTGCAAAACTGCCTGAGATAAGTGAGATGTTAATGTGCAAAATTATCAGATAAACAGTATGATATATAAAAAGGTGCATAAAGTGTATGGCTGTGAAATTGGCATTAAAATCTGTTCCAAGTAGTCTTACAAAGGTCTTAAATTTAACTTATAGGAACCTGTAGGAGCTCTGTATTTGGATACAGATCAAGCACCCTGTTTACAGCTTGTCTCTCGATGGTCCACTCTCTAACCGTGCACTAATGTTGGTCTGCATCAGAGGGACAGTCCACCAGAGTTTCCCAGACTTCACCTTCCTGACGGGAAACTGGATCGGGAAGCTGATGAAGCTGAAAGGGGAGATCGACCCTGAGCTCGCTATAGACCTGTCAAACAAAGCATCGCTAGCCTTTCTGCAGCGGCATCTGGGTAAGAAAGGTGTAGATTTTTCAGACAGCACATCCCATCATATCTGTCACATAAATGCCCTGGGGGATCATCGTATAGTTAAATCTGCACTGACTGAATCCTGGTCGACTGTCCAGTGTAAACATGTTGTTATGAAATTCTCTTTACTGGGGTTTTTGGTGCATTAGAAAGAAATGCACATTTTTCTGTTGTGGGACTAATAAAAGATGATCTTAGCTTATCTTTTAACTTTCCTTCATTCTTCTCATTTTGTTCCCCTTGTATTTTCTTTTCATGTTATCTTACTTTAGATTTTCTTAATTTTCCCTTTCTTTTCTCATGTTATCTTACATTTTCTTGTCTTGTAAATAATGGAATACTGGGTGATAGACATGAAAACAAAAGGTGGAAAATGGTTTCCACATCAAATACAGCAGACACATGGACTGAAAAAAAAAAGTACTAATGTGAGATACTTTACTTAAGTATAACTTATTACTATTAGAATATACTTTAGTATAGGGGTGTGGTGGTGAGTACTTTCACTTCATAACAAGCAGGCTCTGGGTTCACCTCTCTGCCAAACCTTTGTGTTGAGTTTATGTGTTCTCTCTGGCTGTGTCCGAAATCACTCACTCATTCACTACTCCCTATTCACTCCATAGGGAACAGTATGTAGTGGACTATATCGTGCACTCATCAATCGAAATGGAAAACGGTTTCGGACACTACTTCGCCACACAGTTAATAACGTCATTACAGTCGCACAATTCAAACGCACCATGTTGTGCAATTTGACACCGCGTCTGCAATGCATTATGGGATATAGTGGGCTGTCTAGTGACCATCGGTTGTCCACTACATTTCGCGATGAATTGTGGGATACACTAAGTGCACTATATAGGGAATATCAATGCTCACTAAGCATTCGGACATGGCTACAAAATGGCGTGCTCACTATATAGTGCACTATATAGGGAGTAGGGAGTGATTTCGGACACAGCCTCTGTGTGCCCCAGTTTCCCTGATCATTAAAAACAGCTACATAAGGTTAATTTTCCTGTCAGTGCCCTCGTCCACAAAATGAATAAAACAGGTGTTTTAAGTATAAATTAAACCATTCGGTTCCAATCTTTGGTCTTCTGAAGTCCAAGTCCAAATGCTGAGTCCCAGTTCAGGCCTGGCATTAACATTCATCTTGATACATTCCATCACATACATATAACTTTAAGAAAAGGTCATTAGATGATCAGAATGCATATCCAGTCAGTCCAGTCCAGACCAGTGGTTCCCAACAGTGGAGAGCCACTGGTCTGGCTTCAGGACCCACTGTCACCACTCAATGACAAGCCATGACCCAAACTGATAACCGTTAAACTTCTCTAATTTATTGAAATAAAAGTTGGTGTGTTTTGAGCCTGAGATAATGCAGAATATTTCAGTATGCCAACAGAGAAGGCAAGTTTAATGACAGACCAAACTGACCAGCAGGGGGTGATGCTAAATATGGAAATATTCCATTAAAACATTGAATTAGGTTCATTATAACCAAAACTAAAAAGTGCATTTAGTCACTTATTCAAGAATTTATCATAAAGCTGACAAAACAATCAGAACATTTCATTTTTAACACTCATGCATTCATGTAAAATGAACTTGATTAAGTGCAACTAGCGTTTCTTAATATTTTTTTTTACCCAAGCAAAGGCTGCGACCCACTTTTGGGTCAGAATCTACCAACTAAGAATCCCTGGTCTAGAGCACAAACAACAGTACTATTCGTGTTTTAACCCTTGATGTTGAACATGAACTGAAACACACTCAAGTATTTAAATTTTGACCCAATAGTTTTTTGTTTTGTGGCTCTTTTTCTAAATTAGTGCAGTTGCCTTTTGACACCTGATTGAGCTCCAAATAGCACTTGCATGATCAAAACTCAATAAAACCAGTCAAAAAATAAATAAATGGAAATTACATCATTGCAGACAACCGTAAAAACAAACAAAAAAAAATGGTAAAGAAAGCGATGTGGGGAAAGAAAAAAAAAAGCCCAAACTGTTTATTTTTGGTCTCATTCACTGCTCTGTGTTTTGACCCTCATTACACAGGCGGCGGGGGTGCACTGAGCATGCTCAGATGTCTATGTAAAGGGCAAGGTCTATTCTATCAGCACATACTGAAATGTTCATTATCGAGCAAACAATTGAGTTTTTATGAAGATTTAAACTAAATCATACATAGAGAATGAGCACCACAGCCACGTCAAGGGTTAAAAGGTTTAGACGTCTCAAGGACTTTTCCTCCTGTGTTGTCACATTAATTAAAGGGTGTGAATACCTCTTCCTCCAGTGGTGAATCTAATCTGAATTCAAGCTGTAACTGTATTGGATTTGCAGGCCTGGAGAGGAACTTCAACCAGTGGGACCCTCTGATTGACGGGGAGGATACAAACCTCATTCAAGGAACCAACGTCACTGTGCTCCAGTCAGCCATCTGAGCTCCACACACTCCTGAAGGACCCGGGACCGCCAGGCCCTGGACGATCCACTTCATCCATGTATTGGCTGAACAGACCCAGAATGTCACAGACAGGCCTGCGTACGGACTACGTTTGGAAGTAGGTTAGGAAAGCTGATCTCTACCTCACCAGCAGGAAAGATTTGTTTTTCTCAACAGATCACCTCAGTGCTCAGTGTACCAGTGTTTGTTTTTGAGGCCTGCATGTTGCGTATGAGCAGCTTCTCCTTTTCACTGTTAGTGAAATCTTCACAATTACCGACAAATTCTCTGATCTAATCATTAGCCAAATATATCCACTTTTGATTATAGAAAGTCGACAGAGAAATCAAGTGTTTCATGCTAATGAAGTATGTCACTCTGGAAATAATGAGGCTCCAGCAGAGACGAGTTACACTATGATTGCAGTGTGATAATGTGATAAGGCCTTTAATGAGAATGTTCTCCAGTCAGAGGACTGGGTAGACTTAGTAATGTAGATCTAGATCAGCAACCAAGTGTCTATCTGGACTTCACGATAAATTTGTACATTACACAATACAGAAATAATAACACTAAACACTAATACTGATCCAACCAACAGATATATTCAGATACTATGTGCCTTCATACAGTACTGCTCTTCCTCCTCTTCGCTCCATGAAATGTAACAGACCTCTACTTTTATACAATTCTGTCAGAAATATTACATTTGTACACAACCGACATCCAATAAATCTGGTTTGTATACAAAATGGTCTCATCTTTGTCTGACATTTTTATAGCAGGGACAAGTGAACTTAGAGGTGGAAAGTACATGTATGAATAATTCAGTATTAAAGTTGTTTTCAGGTGTCGGTACTTGGTCTATCCGGCTCCTTTGTACTCTGATTCCTTATGTTTTATTACTAATATCTGCTGTTTCTCCTCCGTACATTTTCAAAATGCTTGTTACGTGTTATTTCTTTCTGACTGTACACTTCGAAAACATCAGGACTGGTTTGATCGAGACAGTACTATAAAATGTAATGATTAAAATGAAGTAACCTGAAACTTATATGCAACAAGTAGAAAGATGAAAGTAACTTAACAGATGTAAGAGAGGATGAATAGGAAATAAAACACCTGCAGTTGGTGACTTTATGACGAGACATGGCTGTGGTTAAAGTTAATAGTCATTATTTTCAGTCTATTGTTTTAAATTACATTACAAGATGTCCACTGATCTTTAAAAAAGTTTAATTCTACCATCCTTAATTAAGGCTGAAAAATGGTTAAGACTGGTTCAACATAACCATGAGGTCTGTTGTACTGTTATTTTTGTGAATATAAGGTCTTGAATTTCATCAACAATCCCATGGAAACATGTCTTAAAAAGTCATAAATATGGCTTCCTCAAAGTTGCAGAGAACCTGAGGTAGGAATGCTTAAAGGCAGCGGTGTCGAACTCATTTTAGTTCAGGGCCACATTGAGAACAATAAGATCTCCAGTGGGATGGACAAGTAAAATAACACCGTAATCACATAATGACAACTCCAAATTGTTCTCTCTTTTCCAGAAATATTCAACCCTTCTAGGGGAGGTTCACTCAGCTCTGATGTGTGATGTGTTCTTGTCTTGCTCTATACCTCAAACATTTGAAAGAAATGGTGTATACAGAAGACATATCTTGTCAAGATCCTCCTGATGGTTGGGAAGAAGGCCATAAAGAACTGGCTTAAGACTGATGCTCCATCATACAAACAATGGCTTTCAATCATAGATGATAGATTTGTCATGGAACATCTTGCATATAAACTGAAGTTGAAAGAAAAATCTCTTAATAAAAAACTGAAAATGACTAACATTCAGGGAAAAATATGTCTATTAAGGGACGCAAACACATTCTGACACACACAGGCTGTTCTTTTCTTTTCTTGCTCCTCAACCTGAGGAGACTGGATTGTATTACACTGACAAAAATGAGAAGTATATTTACATATTTTTTTAATTATCTTTGTTTTAGTACTAAAAAATAACATTAAACTGAGAACATTTACAAACTATCCAAACCAAAAAAATGTGATCCTGAAAAAAACTGACATTTCATAAGAAAAGTAAGTGCAATTATAACATGATGATGCCTCACAGTAAGTAACAAGCAAATATTGTTAAAATTGCACTTAATTTTCTTCAGGCATTTCAGGTTGCTCATATTTGTTTAGGTTAACTTTTTTTTGTAAGTTTGTAAACATAAATATATTCATAATTAATTCATTCACTGCCATTGACGTCTGCAGACGTCAATTCAAATCCAAACGCTCACTACCAATCACATTTCTTAATGGGGGGGGGGGGGTCTGGCGGAGCTTGTCAGTGAAAATCAGGCTTGTATTCATTGAATTTTGGTGTAGTTCTGACCTAATATGCCCCTAATATGGGGCGCACCAAGAGGATCAGTAGGGGGGTGGGCAGCAGGTGGTTGCAGAGGAAGAGAGGAGAGTTAGAGAGAAGATGGAGGAAGAAACAAGATCGGAAAAACTGAAGGAGCTGACATTGAAGGAAAGCATTTTTAGGAGCATTTCTGGAGATACTGTGGTGGGTCAGAAGGGGAGAGTGTCAGAGAACGGCCGCAAGAGGAGGGACAGAGTGGTGCATGCTGAGGTGCACCCAACACACACACACACACACACACACACACACACACATACATAACGCCTAAGTCCAGTATAGGGCCAGATATCCAGGACAATGTAAGACACTGAGTTCATATGCAGGTGGTAAAGACTTGGTCAGGAAAGCAGCATGTGGGGAGGAGGAGAGAGAGCAGGTAGAGGAGCAGGTTGTTTATAGGTTTATGAATGTTTTTTTTAATCAAACACCTTGTTTTCAGTGTTAGTTGTTTCACAAAAGTAAACAACTGTTGAGATGTTTGAGATGTCACTAAAGCTAAAAAACCATCAAAGTCACTAATCTGTTCAGATGCCTCTGCACAAAAAGCACATCGTTTTTTCGTCAAAAACAGGCCTTTTTGCCAAAATCACCCTGTGTTCTACAGCTGATTACATAAGAACTGACGCAGCTAGAAACAAAATTCTTTTTCCTGATGGAAGAAGAAGACAGTCTACACTTTCTTCCATGTTTATGTAGTCGTAACACTCGATATTCTGTGGGTCTTGAAAGATCACTCAAAATTCTCCAAAACAGAGGCTGGGTGCTCTGAGTTAAATGGGTTTTTACACTAATACAAAGAAAATATTTGGAGTCATTATTTATAGGTTATTATACTATTATTTCACTTGAGATCATGTTGATCTGTCTGTGGAACCTGAACTAAAATGAGTTCAACACCAGACATTTATAGATTTAAGATTTTTTGTATGGAGCATTTGTTCGACTATTAAGGTTTGGGCTTATATGGATCAGAACACCCTCTGTCCCCTCATACATGTATCTGCATAGCCAGTAACATTTGTTTAAGTTTACATGTAGCCGTGCACATATACCCTGCAAAAAAATTATGCTTTTCTAAGCTTTCCACTCATGCAGATATTCCACTGTATGAACTGAGGCTCACATTTTTGTTCCTTCAAACACCTTCTGGAAAAAGGTCAACTTTTTGGTATTTGCACAGATCTATAAATCTGTTGATAACCTCTGTCAATTGTGGCAGTGGTCATTATCTAAACCCTACCATCTCAACACACCCAAAATTTGCACATAGAGAATTACAGTTTATATTTGGGTTGTTTCAGTTTCTCTGTGGGATTTTTGAGGTGGCATTTTATACAGACAGAAACAAATGATTGGGATTATGATGATTATGAATTTTGTCTTGCCTTTGCTGATCATGACTTGGCTTTGTATGAATGAAGCTTCTGCCGTTTGCTAATCTACTGTTTTGTGTTACATTGAAATGATTGTGACTAGAAAAGAATGGTCCTGGGCTTAACAGGCTTGACGTCATATCTTCAGTGTAATTTTTGCACTTTGCAAATTCATCCTGTGGGCCGGATTGGAACCTTTGGTGGGTCCGTTTTGGCCCACAGGCCACGTGTTTAACACCCCTGGTTTAAATCATGACCTTCACCTACCTTCTAGGTCCCACCCACTTTTGGTTTTCACACTTCAGAGTCTGTATTTTTTACTTTTTCTACAGCAAAAAAGTTACACAAGTACTTATACTTTTAAAATGTGTTCCGACTGGATTAAAACATGTACACCTCTGGGTAATAACTAAGTTACAGTCAGCCATGTTGGACTTTTCCAAATATAGAAATAAAATGACTCATCTCTGTAGACCTGTAATATTTATTGTGCCAACATAAAGCCATCTTCAACACATTCAAGTTGTTTGTATTTGAGAACTTTAGCCATTCAGCTGACAATCATTCAAGTCAGTCTTGTAAATTAAACAAAAGATTCAGCAATGACACAGTTTCCAAAAGACTGAGTAGCGGTTCACAGATGAAATGTAACAGAATAAAGCTCCCACTAATATTGGGTGTTCACACACATATTTCCACCAAACATGCATCAACAACTTTGTACCAGAGAATAGTATTTCCACAGCAACAATAAATTAAACAAAAAGATAAAGAATACTGTGCTCATGCAGATCAGTATATAAGGACTCACAAGTACAAACAACTGAAAACACTGAACATTTTGGCCAATTTTTAACTTAAAGTATGAACAACTGATGAGTTTCCACCTGAAAAGCTGGACTTGGGTCACAGGTTTGAAGTCAGAGGTGTGTGTTATTCCTCTTGTGGCGGTGTACAATAAGCAGAGTCATCAATGATCAGAGACAGATGAGTCATCTTTGACAGCAGAGCCTCTATAAAAAAACAAAACAAAAAAACATCTACAATAAGCACAAATCAGTGTAGGACAATTGTAAAAATTGTAGCACAATTTTGGACAATCGAGTTCAACAAGGCGTGTGAAGCCCCAAGACATAATGGAATGGGCTCTATGCACAACCCCACTACTTCCTGAACTTCAGGCAGCTCCTTTATTTCCTGTCTTATAATTGGACACATTATTGGACACACCGATTAATCCAGGTGTGTCTGCTACTTCTTGTTGTGATGACTGTGGTCAGGAATACCTGACGTGTGACGCGTGTCCTATAATGGACCATTACAAGTGAAGGAATTTTTTTTATATTTCAAAAAATTCAAAAATCTAAACTTTTCAACAGTCAACAAACTCTATAAACGTTGCCCAAAGGAGGCTATACAGTGCCTTGCAAAAGTATTCGGCCCCCTTGAACCTTTCGCCACATTTCAGGCTTCAAACATAAAGATATGAAATTTAAATTTTTTGTCAAGAATCAACAACAAGTGGCATGTTTTTTTCTTTTTTTTCCCCCACAGCATATGAACGTGTATCGTGTTCTGCATCCTGATTGGCTAAGGGACTGTAGACCATTGTCAATCAATCTCCTCTGTGCGGTGTTTCCTGTACAGTACAGAATGCATTTGGCCAAATGTACATAAACGTTCTATCCTATCAGTGTGACTCTGAAGTGCTGTATGTTTGCAAGAATACATGTACAGAATGTCGACAAAACGTTCTGCACTGACAAAGCCAGCTGCAGTCGCATCTGATAGGCAGAGAAGGATGCTCACCAGTTCTGGACATGCTGAAGGAAGGTAGAAGTTACGCGGCTGTGGGCGCCATTATGGAAAAAATGAGTCTTCAGTTTGTTACATAAAGGAGGAAAATAACATAAGGACAACAGCAGCAATAAGTTTTTATTAATAAGGATGCAAAAAGGGTTTTAACTGTCCGCAACGGAAAAACAGCGGAGCGGCGCCAGGACGCAGAGGGACGGTCAGAGGAACTGTGGAATACGTGCGAGTCATTGTTAATAATTTCTTCTGTGTCCAACCTCATAGGTTGATCGTTAAATTGAACTTTGAGAGTGTTTAGAGAGAAATGTAAGAAAATGTAAATGCCTGTCTAGTGTGTGGTGAGTGGTTTTACAGCCTTAAAACATGTAAAATAATCGTAAAAAATAAAGCTGACTCTACTTCACAGATTTCACCTATTATGGACTATTTTTAGAACGTAACCCTCGCGAAAAACGAGGGACCAAAGAAAACAAAGAAAAAAAAAATTATATTCCTAGTTACAAAGAGAAATTGTTTGTGTATCTTGTTAATATACAAGACAGGGCGCCACATTGCATAGAATTTGGCTGCATTGCCTTTTGTGGTACATCTTATTTTCTCTAATGCCAGACAGTTCATAGGGTCTTTAATCCAGAGGCTGAATGTTGGTGGATTAGTGTCTTCCCATTTACATAGTATGAGCCAATGAGCTATTAAATTTGTGAAGGCAATGATGCTCTTAAAATTGTAATTGAGGCGTGTATTCTGTGGACTCACTCCAAATATTGCAATGAGGACATGACATTCTATTGGAGTTTCAAAAATCTCTGAAAATAAATGAAATACTGGTTACCAGAAATTGCTCAATTTGGTGCGAAGGTAAAATGTGTGAAAGATTTCCTGGTTCCTGGTAACATCCGTCACAGAGTCAGCAACCAACCTTAGTTTGGGTAGTTTTCCTTTAGACCAGTGTTCGGTGAGTTTCAGCGGTAGAGAAATAATGCTTGTGCTGCTGGATCTGCTTGGCATTAACTTAGCGGTGCAAAACTCTGGTTTTATAAAATTGTTCATAACATACGCTGGACAGACTGTTGGCTTGTATTGAATATTGGCCCAAATAAGTGCTTGTTGTTCGAGTTGTGGGCGACACGGTGGTGCAGTGGTTAGCACAGG